>JARHVA010008940.1:5000-10000 GCA_037957365.1 Torreya grandis | reverse complement strand
ATTATGCGACATTTTTAAAAAGGTGTGGTACAAATAGAATTATAAGCCTTCTCTTTCATCATCTAATAACTACCAAAAAAAACCTAATAAATCTAAATTAATTAACTATGCAAACACTATATTCTAACCTATGCATCCCAATATTCATATCAAGTATATGATCAGTCATATTTTAGGCATGAACCATTCAAATATCAACCCATGAGAAATATTTGTCCAATTACAAACTAAATCACTACTTTCATTTTCATATAGTATATTTCACCCTTGTGAACTCACTTTCCCATAAACAAGGGATAATTACATAATTTTGAGTCCCTTACTAGATTATTGGATATGTATGTAGCACTCATTGACAGAGGGGTATTTTGGGTAGCTTGACACCATGAGAGCACTAGCCTAATATTTTATAAATTCATTCTAAGGGTTAAGAAGGGTGGAGAACTAGGGTTTGCTTAATCAACAAATAGTTAAAAACTATATCATAGATCTAAATACATCAATATAAAGGTGATAGAAAACCTAAAACAATGAGGTTGGTCTCATACATATCTAATCATTAATTTTTACTGGACACTTGAATCGTAGTCTAACACTAGCAACGATAGTATTGTCCACATTTGATGGTAGTTTGTGTCTATGAAAGTACATTTTATAGAATGTGAAGGCTGATCTAGAATAATGATCATGCATAATTTGCACATCTCTCTAGTTCATATATGTTTACACATAATAAACCATATAAGTAACATTCTTTCTTATTTACTATCATACCTTTCAATAGTTTTACCTTATTATTTTTAGAAATTTTAGTTGTATAAATTCATAATATTATTAATCTAAGTTTTCTATTAATTATCCTACTATATATTATTTTATCACCCTTGTGTTTTAACTATTATTATATTACCCCTCTTTTCAAATTTAGGGTTAAACATTTGATGAACCTATCGTTTGGTCTCAAACCCATAATTTGACATAGGGTTTCCTAATTTACTATTTTCCTAAATTTTGATTTTTGATTTCAATGTATCCAAAATTTCAAAATAATATTTTTTTCCTAAAATCATGTTTAATAAAATATTAAAATGAACATTTTTCTTATCCAAACCCTATGGGGGTGATACCTACCATCTCTCTAACCATGTCCATGTCCTCACTATTTCCATGGGTAAGTTGACCCAACCTATGGATTCAAATGAAGGTAATCGACATGTCCTTCCTCAAACCCCTCCACCTCTCACATCCCTTCTAGATGATGTATGTATGCATATTCAATCCAATGTACCTAGGGTTCCATGTTGTGAAGCAATAAAATATCAAATCACCACTATGATAAAGTTAATAAAAGAGTTACAAAATCATGTTACATGCATGCATAATCTAAAATATAATAGTGTTAATCATGTAGTTACATCTTCAACTAACAAATGTATGCCTAATAATTATCCATATCAATATTGGAAGACAACACTAAAGTCACCTAAAATCAATGATTCCAAAAGTATGAAAATAGCTACTAAGAATCTAATTAAAATCCTAAGATAAATGGTTTGAATCAAAGTGATTAAACTACCTCCTTTACATCCTATAAGAAGATCCAAATAATATTATACATATCATAGATTTCATGAACATCATATAAATATTTTTGTCACATTGAATGAAAATTATAAATTCTTATATATAACTTTGATCCTATCATCAATATATCTATCAATAAAGCCACTCACATTATGAATACATCTCCTAAATCAAAAGCATACAAAAAAAAAAGCATCGTTACTAAAGGATAATCAAAAACAAACAAAATTGCAAATGAAAAAATTAGAAGACAAAATAATTCAAAATGAAAAGCTAGAGTAAGATATGTTACAAAAGATCAAAAAGTCAAATAAAAAATTACATCTTTTCATGATTTTCAAGCAAATATACATGACTCTTCTCTAGTCCATATTGAGATGCAAATTATTAAAAATGATAAACACAATAAAGAAAATAAAACATGAAATAAATGAACACTAATCTATAGTGAAATTTGTTTTTCATACACAAATGCTCAAAATGTTATATCACAATTTCAGGAACAACCAACAAAGTTACATATCTCATATAATAATGATTACATTCATGATTACGATGTTAAAAATATTGAAGATTGGTACAATCCTAATGATGTTGAATATGTAGCATATGAATATGGTACATGTGATAGAATGCCTTCAAATATGAATCCCCTTGATGAGCTCTTTGGATGTTATTATCACCTTTTATTTATCTATAGCTTATGTGCTTATCAATTCAAAAATTCAAAAAAATACAAAGAAAAATCAAATAATCCAAAAACATAAAAATGTGTAAATAATTCAAAAATACAAAAATATTAAATATTCCCAAAATTTAATAAGTCCTTGGAATCTATGTTATTTTATTTAATGTTAGTGGATATCATATAATTTCATTTCTATATACACATATATTTTATGCATCTTTGAGTGTGATACATGCATACCCACACACATGATATATGTAATTCTAGTTATTTGATGTATTCTCTACTTACATAATATAGTATATTTCGATGATCAAATTATTTTATCACAATAAGTATAGATTACAAGTCCATTATTATCATTTATACATTATCATGTTTGAGATAAGATGCTAATGGTTAGATATGTTTATATCCATGCTCATATCCTTCATAGGGTACTTGATATGCAATACTACATAACATTTTTTTTAACACATATGTGTATAGACTCATATAATATTATTATGTTAGTTTATTACTCTTTAATTATTCACATTTTCACTTTCTTGATTTATTACATTGCTTTCTATTATCTTGCTTGTGGAAAATTTGAGTATGTTCTTTTCATGTTATCCCCTGTGATGTTATATGATGTTTAGACATTTGAATATGTCATTCCATGTTGTTTGGACATTTAAAAGATCAATATTTTTTATTATGTGGCATTTTACCATGTGCCCTATGTGAGGTATCCATGGATTGTTCCCTTGAATTACATTGAATGGTCTTGTTTATGTGTGATTGATTGTTTATTGACCTTTTATTATTACTTTATATATATTTCCGTGATATATATCATGCATCTTTGGATTTTATGTGATCACATACTTTGAGCCTAATTTATATATATATATATATATATATATATATATATATATATATACTTTGATAGTTTATCCTTATATACAACATGATTCATATATAAATTGTACAACTACCTTATCCTTTTGAGGTAAGGTGCCTACCAGATTTTATTTCCAACACCCCAAAAGTGAGGGCATGCCATAGAAGCTTGACATCCAGATTGTCATTATTTATAAATTTCATATGAGGCATGTCATTAAGGGATGACCTACACACTTATACACTTACTCAATATTTTTATATTATTGGTGGAGTCCTATTATAAAAAAATGACCTCCACATTTATATACTTACTCTTTACCTATATATTTCAGTGGTGACATGTAACAAAGGCATGAATTCCACAATTTCATAGTTTATAATTAGGTTCCATGATTCATATATAAACATGGCTTAGAATATTATATATTTTTTTGATTTTGAATTTATATGAAACAAAAAATTTCATATCTATGAAACCTTATACAATTCATACATATTATAGGTGCATAAGCCATGGTATTACATTAATTTGTTTTAAAAATATATTAATTATAGTTTTTTCTAAGATGCATTGATTAAACCATGATTAATTGTTATCAATCCTTTTAAGTTGATGTATTGGGTTCAACTTATGGTTGATTTGAATAAATCATTTTATCTCAAATTTTTTATAGATTATAGCAATTAAATCATCTAATCTCACTAGTCTCATAGGATTAGGATTATTAAATCACTCGCCCTCATTGTATTATATCTATTCAAACTTAATCTATGTGATTGAGATATAATAATCTTAATGGTTGTTTCTTAACTCATCCTTACACTAGATTGGGATCATAATGCCTTCCAATACCCCTCTTTATCTCTCCAAGGTTTAGGTAGAAATATTTTTGTCACCAATAATTCTTAAGGAATAATCTTTACCAATTCAAATTATCAAGAGGCAACATGGTTTCATCAATACACAAGTTTACTCCTTCCTTTCTGTCTTTATTTTCAAGCATTTTAATTATTTAAAATTACAGATCATGTGCATTGATTTATAATATAACATTCCCTTTGTTATAGTTCATACACTACAAAACCATTCAAATAAGGATCAATCAAAGGTAAAGTGTGTTATACACACCCATGAACACATTTATTTCCATTAATTTACTAATTTCATGCTTCTGGATTACTAGATTAAGTGGGGGATGTAGATAGAAAAACTGAATATTTATATCATATTAGTCTTATACATTTGAAAAAATATCAATCATGTCTCTACCCTTCAATTATACACCTCCATGTTACCAAAAGTATCACATTCACCATCTCATTATGACTAAATGCTTATCTATTAGTCTTCTTCATATCATTATGATGACCGAAGCCTCTTATACTTCACCAAAAGTTTAAAACTTGATAAACATCTTTCATTGTCAATTTTAGATCCATACCTAATTTCTATCCTTTAGACACTATTATCCATAGAGGGACATTAGAATTGATGGCAATGTCTAAATCCTTATCTAGTTTTTAGTTGTAAAAATTCATCCACATTACAAATGATTCGAACCTAATAACTTGGCCTATTTGTCTTATTGAACCTTACCGTAATATGTTTTCAAGTGTACTATAAATAAAAGTGTAAGATTTCTCTTCCTTATTTATAAAATAACAAATGAACACCTAATAAAGCTAAATCAATAAATTACACAATAATTGTATTATGCTCTTGTCATCCCTATTTTCATATCAAGCATAAGAGTAATGATATTACATGTCTAAAGCATTCAAATAACAATTCAAGACTAATATTTATCAAATTAAAAGATAAATCACTAAATCCATATTC
>JARHVA010008939.1:365000-390000 GCA_037957365.1 Torreya grandis | reverse complement strand
GACAATCCCATTGATTGTAGATGTATTTCATTTCAAACCCATAATTAAGATTAAATATTTTGAGAAAAAAATATCTAATGGATAGGCAAAAGATCATAATTATACATTCAAATTAATTCAAATAACTATGTGGATTGAATTCCCTCTTAGTATTGTTGGATACATAAGTGGTAAGATGAAATTATAAAACCCTATAAATAATGTTGAAAGCTAGGGTTTGACATAGTTTAATAAATATTACAATTCACAAATATGTTTTCCCCTAATTTGAAGTATATAAACCTAATTAATATACAGAATTGAATGTAATTAAAATTTTATAATATAGAAATTAAACATAAATATGAATGTAAAATATTGAAATTATGGCATGTGCTAACTATAAAAAGTATTAAAGATATCAAGATACTTAAATTTTCTAGTTCACATACTAATAGTGAGTGAATTTTGACAATATAAAGGGGATTCAAGCATGCTTGTGAGTCGTTAAGATATCGAATGGATTATTTATGCACCTTGGGTCACTAAAGTTAGGCTGGGTGATAACATTATTAAAATTTATTGTAGGCTAATGCTAATATCATCGGATGTTATAGATCTATGTGACTGCATATTCAACTATGCCTACTTGTAATTTCTATATGTGTGTGATCTAGATACCTCACTATGTGTAAAAATATATAAATCAATCTCTTTCTCATTGAAACCATAGTTCTGCTTGTGAAGGATATAAACTTGTAAAAACATGGAAATTGTAATAGGCTGAGATGATGTTAATCACCCCTAATTATGTTTGACTTTTTCTTATGTATCCAATACTACAAAGAGGGAATTCAAGTCACACATAGATATTTGTATTATGTTGAATGTGAGATTATGCTTATTTTCTATACAAATGAACCTAGAATTAGATTTATATAGTTGATAATATTCTTTATTGACTTGGCTTGATGTAATTTATAAAAAAATTATGATTACTCCTAGTTATTGGTTTTTAAATTAGGAAGAATACAATAGTTTTTTTCAATATGTAGTAATGTATAGATGCTTCATAGAAATGTGCCATGTTAGTAAAAACTATGTGTTTGATTTGTATTTTAATGAGTTCATTAGGGTAATGTATCATGCCACCAAGCCTCTAGGAAAATAGGTTGACCCATAGGAGCTATTTTATTTTGAATAATAGTCATTACTATGTGAGACACAATAACATCACACTCATGATAGTTTTATCGATAAAAATATGTGAAAATGATGTTAGTGTGTAAGAGATAAAAATGGATATCTAATGATCTAGAGATGTTTAATTAATATATTTATTTGGTTTAACATAGACTAAGAGTTTATTATAAGTGGATAACATAGAATAGAAGGGTCATATTCATATAAATCATATGGGTGTGAGAGAATGGAGAATAATCAGCATATATGTGTGCACAAGTCATGTATGGTGAAGGTATGTAAGAATTTATAGTTTCTAGTGCCTAATACCAAATTCTTATCTCTATGTAAAATTAATAAGAAACATGTTCCATTTATGATCACTAAGAGTATTGAATTTAGTGTTCTTATTAATTTAATTTGAAGCTACTTCCCATTGCTTATCCCTGCATCCATGCATGTTTGTTTTTAATATAGTTGATTTTATAGTTAAATATAAATTTACCTAATGGAAACATCAAAATCTTAAAACAAAGGTAGATTCACTAAAAAAATACTTAACAATATTATTCAAATTTTGAAAAATGTACATGCACTACATATTTATATATAAGATAAAACACATATATTTGATTGATATAAATGACCCAAAATCAAGATATTATGAGAGGATATTTGAGTTTATGTGACCTCTTTATGGTAAAAAGTGGAACAAACTATTATGCTTTGACCTATGACACTTTGTGTGCCTTGCAATCAATATGTTACATCCATGCTTAAAATGACAATTATATTTTTATATGATAATGTTCTCTCCAATATGATGACATAATAATATATGATCATATATTTATCACATGATACAATTATCTCTTCTTTTGAGATTATTGATTTACAAGTTACATCCCTCATCTTAAAAGGTGGTTCATCACAACGGGATTATCTTAAATATCCAAACCTCCATGAATAGATTTGGGATAGAGTATAGGTTCAAAGACACATATTACATGTTTAAAAAAAACAAAGTATAGGTTTTTCATAGATTCAAAGCAATGCAAACTAAGATCCTATAATAGAATATAGGTTTTTAAAGATTGAAAATGATTCCAAAATTAGATACATGAGTAAAATTGGTACATTGATATAAATTATATGGGATGTGACATGTTTATTCACTCACTTAAAATAATTAGAGCAAAAAATCATACATACTTGAATTCATATGCAAAATAGATACACGATCAAAATTATGGCTTAAAAATACAATTACAATTGAGAATATAGATGCATATCATTGATAAAACCTTAGGGGAAATGATATTCATTCATTCTCATGATTATTTAAAGTTGTGAAATAAAATTTTTAAAAGTTCAAAGTTTAAAATTGTAAAGTTTCAAAATTCCAAGTTCTAAATTTCAAGATATCAAATTTAAAGTGGTAGAATATATAATTCTAATGCAAAATGTTCATTTTAATTCAATTATATGAGTAATGCAGTCATGATGGGGGCATGGAAATTCATTCTTCTCTTTTATTTACTCAAAATAGAATATATATCCATTAGTAGTGATGTGATTCGATATGTGTGGGTAATGTGCTTTTAGGTTCAATGACGCTCAATGTCCATGGCATTAATTTTAACCAACCAATTATGTGGTTCCATATACTTTATGGGTGATGTACATTTAATTCTAGTGACACTCAATGATATTGTAATCATTTATAGAAAAATCGTTGTGGTTCAACCTTTTTGGATCAATACATTAGTTATTATTCCATATTCATTATAATTAGAATCATTCATCTTTCCATATGAAGAGCTTGATTAGTTACATAAGAGGTGTCTCTATTGGGGTGCTAGCCACTTAGATTCATCTCACATAAGATGAAAATCCTAAAGAAGTTGTTCACATCAAATGACTTCAATTGATGCATGTCAACAGTTTTTGGGAAAGAGTAATTTCTTGGATAGTTTATTTTTACTCAGTGTGAAAAATAGTTAGCACTTTCCATCTTGTGCATTAACTA
This sequence comes from Torreya grandis, assembly GCA_037957365.1. Lineage (NCBI taxonomy): Eukaryota > Viridiplantae > Streptophyta > Pinopsida > Cupressales > Taxaceae > Torreya > Torreya grandis. Next base: position 386,810 of record JARHVA010008939.1, on the reverse strand, counting down.
CAAGATGAGATTACCCAAAATAAAATTTTATCTTGTTAGTATTTGGGTTTCTTATTCATCATACCTTTCTTCCTTCAATTTCAATCAATTCTATAGCTAATTTGTGTGATATGAAAATTACACCACATACTTCCTATTTTCCTTTACCACAATAATATAAAGACATTTTTTAATGGTTTGGAGAGAGGAAAAAAAAAGGAGAATGAAGGGGGGATGCTAGGAAATGACTGGGAAAGAGATGACATGATAAATTTGGATCAAAAATATTAAAAATATAACCCTTTGCTCAAACAAGATATGGGGATCCTTATTATTGGCAAAAATTAATAATATTACATTATTTAAATGTGTCAATTAATTCTTAATTAGTACATTCTATTATAGCACTAGTTAGATTAGTTAGATAACATTAGTTATTTAGTAGTTATGTGATCAGTTATAAATTTTTAATTGTAAATCTTTATATATATTTGTCTCTTCATACTCAATAATATATTGAAGCATTTAGTCTTTATTTTCCTGCATTGGTACCAGAGTGCCATTCATTTTTAAGCATAATGGCAGACTAAATCATTTGTAGGGACAACTTAATAATTTTCTATTGTCTAATTAATGAAGTAATTTATCTTTTAGTTTTTTAGGTGTTGTTGTTCTTCAAGTTTATTATTTTTTAGTTACAGACACAAGAAGATCCCCACTATATCAGTGATGGTGTAGGAGGAATAGAATCAAAATCTAAACTAGTAGGAGGAATCATTGTCAAGATCGTGGTAGTGGTGGTAGATTTTCATGCTGTAATAATCTTTCTTAAGGTTATGATGGTGGTGGTAGGTTTGATAGACTCACTTTTGAGCTCTTTTAGATCAGTGATTTTACATTCTTTGTGAACATAGAACCCTAGTTTGCAGCACAATAGAGATGAAGAAGTAGCTAAAAACCATTGGTCAATGCCTATCATATAAATCCTCTCATTGTGCGTAATCCAGTGTCTTATCAAGCTTGAAAGTCACATCCTTGACGTAGATCTTAGCATTTTTATGAAAAAAAGATTCAATCAAAATAAGTGAGAATATATTGAATATATACTATTTTAGAAAGTCATATAGCTAGGTTTTTTACATTATATATTTAGGTCTTCTTTATATAGTTTTAGTATGGTTTTAGTTGTCAATTCAAAAGGTATTAGAATTCATCAAGTTTTAGATTTTAATCTTTATTTCCATATAGTCTATCTTTTATTTAGGTTATCTATTTGTAGTTTCATAGGTGAAGTTTGTTTTGATTTTGATAAAAGTCATTTAATTCATATAAATTTAAGCCATATAAATTTTCTTAGTATATGTGTCGGTCATAGATATTTAATATTAAGTTGTGAAAAGTCAGAGCCATCGCATTTATGAGTCAAAATATAATAATAATAATAATAATAATAATAATAATAATAATAATAATAATAATAATAATAATAATAAAGTCATGTCATTTAGAATCAATATTATTTCATCTAGAGTGAATATTATTTTGAGTCCATTATTGATATTATCAAAATTCAAAAATCTCTTGTATAGATGCATTATTGGGAGAACCCAACGTCCTAAGTTATATGCATCAGTGGGAGAGTTTTATCCTAAAAAATGGCATGCAAGGGTTGATATTCAAAGCCATATTTACTGAGTGAAGCAATATCATACATTGGAGGGTGGAGGACATTTGGCATTCTCTCTTGAGTCACCTACAATGGGGTCATATCATTGCTATGGTGACAAATTTTGGTGTGTTTATTTTATGTTTTTTAGTGTGTTTTCTGATCAATTATTGAGCATTATTTTTTAGTTTGATACCTCCTAAAAAAGAAAGTTGTGGGGAGAAAAATCACTAATGTAGAACTTGATTCTTGGAAAAGGGTTTATGGTAATCTAAGAAACCACTAAAGTATAGTAGAAACCTCTTGCAACCCTCCAGGTTCATGGTCAACCTACATTAGAAAACCATATGTGTTTGTGGTCATCCTCATAATCTGAGAAACCATCGAAGGTGTTAGTAGAGAGAAGTATTCCTATCACTTCTAGGTTTTTGGTAATATTTCAAGGAAAAACCAAGGTGAAACCAAGACCTTTAATCCAAAAATATGGCATGCCACCTTAGAAAGTGAGTAGGCTACATGGAGAGTGTAAATCTTTATATAGTGTTTGTAATAAAGGGGTAACCACTATCAGGAAATATGATGTTTGTAGAAACAATATAATAAAGGGGGGAGTGTTGGAAAATATTAGTAATATTAAATTATTAAAATGTGTTTATTAATTCTTAGTTATTGCATTCTTATATAGCATTAGTTAGAGTGGTTAGATAGCATTGGTTCCTTAGCAGTTAGTTGACAATTAGGTGATCAGTTTTAGATCTGTAACTAATAATGTTTCTATATATTTATCTCTTAGTAATCTAAGATATTGAAGCATTCATTATTTATTTTCATTCACTTATGATACATTTACATGGAGATAACCAAATGAAATGAATAAATCTTCAACCTAATTATTTCACCTTTTCTAGTATCCTTATGTTCTATGTCAAAATAGGAAGTTTACAACTGGGTATGGATATCCATCAAATCTAAATGGGATATGTTTTTAATACCATTTGGAAGTTATAAGGTTAAATGGGTATGATAGGCCATTGGATGGATGGTTATGAAGGAAATGAGTAGCTAGGAGAAAGTATGCAGCCATGGGAAGCAGTTGTGCTTCCTCTTATGCAGGTGTTTATACCATATGGAATATGCTTAATAGATAACTATTACAAGATTAGTAATCACTTATGAAAAATATAAGATGATAAATGTGAGGTGAAGTGAAATAGTGAATAACATCCTAGCGATGAGGAAATGATGGCATGTTGGGCATTTTCCAAATACATGTCAAGATAAGCAAATCAATAGGTGTTGTGCGAGTAGGTCAACATATTTTTGTGGCATGGAATTTGGGAATTGAATTATTTTTATGTGGTGATTTTTATTCTCAGTTAGTTCCCACATATTTTATTTTATTTTTGATTCCTCAACCTTCGCTAATGAGGTTTCTTTTCATAATTTCAATGTTTGAAAAATTTAAGCTATATTACAATATATTTTAGGTAATAAAAAAGCTATATATATTATATAAGATAATATTTATATATATTATATTATATGATATATATTATATAATAATATATATAACATTAATTTTATAATACATATATAGTTTTTATATTGTTTAGTGGGATTCTTTAAGGCAAAAGAGTGTAAGTTGACAGCTCACCTTGAAATATTTCATTGCTTTCATATTATTTAAGAATGCATTTGTATTTATTTTTTTTATATGTAGAGTAATTATAGGGGTAAATTGATCAATATTTAAATCACCATGAAATGCTTTAGTCTACAATGGATTGCATTATTCATGGAAAGAGATAGCATCTTTTGAGAGGATCCTCCTGTAACAAACAAGTGAATATATATGAAATAACATATTTATGTAATTATAAAAATAAATGAAAGGATTATATTGAGCAAAATCCACTTTGAGGGGGCAACCTCCTTTGAGAAATTTCAATATAATAAATTTTTGGCTGCCTTCATTGGCCTCAACACTTACTTATATACTAAATCTAATCTAAGCAACTACTACTTGCCATGAATGTGGTATAAAATAAAATGATCAAGGGACTACTTACAAATCATATGCATCCATAGAAACTAATATACTAATAAAGTAAATAAAAGAGGTAGCATGAGTTCCAAACATCCCCTCCTTATAAAAATCTTTGTCCTTAAAGCTTTAGATGTGGGAATTGGTGTTGAATATGAAATATTGGTTCCCATGTTGCATCCTATTGTTACATGTAGTGCCACTAAAATAATACCTTTGTGATAGAAAAAGAGAAGATTTGGCATGTATACCTATCTAGGATTACTCCATCTCAACAAGGATGGATCCTTCATTATCAAGTTATGGTAAAATATTTTTCACTCTGATGTTTGTGCCAAGAACATTCTTCAGATAAGAGACATGAAATACGAGGTGAACTTGGGAAGAAGGTGCAAGTTATAGATTATAAGAAACTCACAAAATCTTTTGGAGAATGTTATATGACCCATAAAACTTGAGATCTAGTTTATGTCACCATTTGAGTTTTAGGGATGATTGCTTGTATGGCTATAGGTGAAGAAAAACCATATCAACTACTTTAAAAGTGTGCTCAAAATGGTTTTGATTAATTTGTTGTTTCATTCTATTTTATCCCATATAAATATTATCTCATAGGGTGTTGAGCATATGATCCTAAGTTTGGATAATTATGTCGATCACTTGAATTGATGAGCTACTAGGGGTGTACGGAAGGAACACTGGTGGGGCTTGACCATAAACTACTTCATATGGAGTAATTTTAATTGAAGTGTGGTAGGAGGTATTGTAACACCGTTCAACTAGATGGAACCACTTTTCGATTGATGTTTTTATTCTAAGGTAAAGAAATGAAGTAAATTTTCCAATCATTTATTAATAATTTCAGCCTAGCCATCCATTTGTGGATGATACACATAACTATTCTTCAATTAGGTGTTGGTTCATTGAAATATTTTTATCCAAAAATGGTTGGTGAATGTCTCATCATGATTGAGATAATGGAAGAAGGAATGCCACGAAGATGGAAAATCTGGTCTAAGAAAATTTGTGTAATTATAGAGGTGGTATAGGGATGGTCGATGGCACAAAAATGACTATATTTAGAAAGGTGATCAACCACAACCAAGATCATTATTTTACCTCCAAATTTAGGGAACCCCTAAATTAAACCATAGAAATATCTATCCAAATCCTAGCAAGAATGTAAAATTGTTTGAACAACCCAAGAATGAGTGTTGTTTCACCTTTGTTGTGTTGGTAGGTATCACATTCAACCACCATCTATTAAATTGCCTTTTTTCATTCCTATCCAAAATAAGTTACATCATAATCACTCATAATTTTTGAGAAACCCTATGTTCCCTATGGATGGAGAAGCATAGAGTTCATAAAATATAACCTGTTAAAAATATGTACTCTGGGGAAGCACTAGATGGCCTTGTATCATAAAGATGCACCATCGCAAGAATAATACAATATAACATATGAGTTAGTTGAAAATTATTTAATGATTTAAGATAATCAGGATTCATTGACATACCCCTACTATATAGCATCCATCCAATTTAGAATAGGCATAGAAATATATGAAATGGAAGATTGGTCTACAAATTTGCAAGATAGAGCATCAATGACAATATTATCCTTACCATCTTGGTAAGTGATCCCATATTCATAACCCATGGGTTTGTTGACCCATTTATATTGTGATGGGGTGGAGACTTATTATTCCAGGAAATATTTCAATTTTTGGTGAACAATTTTGATGCAAAAATGCTTCCCCAATAAGTATGGCTACCACTTTTCTACTACATGCAAAATGGCCATCATTTCCTTCTCCTAAGTAGATAGTACTAAATTATTTCCAAAAAGGGATTTATTGGTGAATTAAATGGGGCATCTTTCTTGGAGGGAAAAAACACCAAGTCTATTACCACAAGCATCACTCTTGATAGTGAAGGTCTTGGTAAAATATGGCATAGCTAGAATATGTGTAGTACACAGCTTATTTTAATTCCTTAAATGCACACTTAGTAGCTTGTGTCTATGTAAAAGCATAATTTTTCAACATATTATTAGTGGAGATAAAATTTTCCCATAATCCCTAACAAACTTTCATTAATATCCAATCAGCCTCAAAAAACCATAGAAGCTTTTGAGTGTCTGAGGATGAGGCCAATTTGTCGTGGAATTTTTTTTTGGATCCACCCAAACCCCTTGGGATGAAAAAATGTGCCCAAGATAATCTAATTTGTCCTATCCAAAAGCACATTTGGATTGTTGTACATAGATATGATGATTAGCGAAAAGTTGTAGTGTGAGCTCCAGATGTTGGAGATGCTTAGACCATGTTTTACTATAGATGAGGATATCATCAAAGAAGACCAGAATGAATTTCCATAGGTAGGGCTATATCATGAAGATCATCAATAATAGGTATTGAGAACTTATCCTTGATTGTGATGTGATTAATATCTCATAATTTAATGTAGAGGTGCCATGGCCCATACTTTTTCTAGATAAGGAGAATTGAGGAAGAATATGGGTTGGTAATGGGGTGAATAATATCATACTTTAGTAAGTCTTGAATGAGCATTTTGATCTAAATATTTTGATGAAATAGGTATAGGTAGAGCTTGGTGTTGGGAGGAATGCTTCTAGGAAGGAGATAAATATGATGTTCTTCTGGTCATGAAGGTGGCAATCCCATTGGTTTGGCAAAGATGCCTGCATACCTATGCAGAATAGTTTGTAGATTAGAAGGAGTAGTGGAGATCATTGATGGTTGTATTGGAATGAAATAGGGATAGGAAATTATGCCATGTGAATTCTTCTTAAGAATATTTTCCATGTGATGTGAACTTATGATGTTGAGAGCCCCTAGGTGTAAGCCTTTCAATGTGTTTTTTTGCCCATAGTTTGAAGGGATAAAGGTACTTTTAATAATTTTTTTACATAGTGGGAGTATGATTGATGAAAGTTAGGGTAATTTCAAAAGTGAAAATGTAAAAAATGGAAAATTTATCAAATAAGGACAAAGGATTAGAAAAGGGAGATGAACATTGTAGAAAACATTTGAGGCAAATGGATAAAAACAAAAGAAGGTATGACAAAACCCCAAAATGGGAAAATTGAGATTTTTGGGAATTAGGAGTGGAATTGGGATATGAGACCTCGAGGAAGAAAATGTGGTGAATGGAATTTTAGGTCTTTGGCTAAATTTTGAAGATCAATGGGGCTACAGATGGAGAGATATGACAATAAAATAAAATAAAAATTACTCTGTTTCTGTTTTTTGTTTTCTATTAAATGTCTATCAACAAGTCCTTTGAGACTCTTATAATACTCTACTGATAGTTTTTTAAAATGGATAGGATGAAGATTTTTGGTTTCTATTTTTTATCAAATGTTTAAATACAAGTCCTCTAAGAGTCTTTTGATACTCTACTAATTAAATTTATGATAGTTTTTTGGGAATATGCTAAAATCGATAGAAATGGGCCCTAAGTTTCAATGGTTTCCTAATGTTTTAAAGATATCTTTCTATCCACCAATTTTATCTGAGTGAGTACCACTCTCCAAAAAAAATTTGGCCATAGATTTAGCCCTAAATAATAGATTTTGGTTTTTCTCATAGATGGGAACTAGTCAATCAAGAAGGGTCCATTACCCATTTTGCTGGCAGGTCCTCTCAATGGGTCAACTATTTCAAGGATCATGTGGTACTCTGTACAATGAGTTTTAGGGCTTTCACTCAAGCATTTCCCATAGTTATGCAAACAAGTTTCTACCTTGATCTGAAACAATTTATTTTGATATACAAAAAATGCTTAAATGAATTATAAAGTAGAATATAGTTAAGATTTTATGAGAGAAATACTTAAAAGAATTATGTAGTAGAATAAAGTTAAGACTTTTTGAAGAAAAACATTAGCCTTGTAAATAACTTTGATACTAGATGAGAGGATCCTCCTACAACAAATTGGTGAATATGCATGAAATAACATATTTATATAATTAATAAAAGCACCAAAAAGATTATATTCATCATAAATCACTTCGAGGGGTTAACCTCCCTTGAGTAATCTCAATACAATTAATTTATGGATGCCTTTATTGGCTGCAAAAATTACTTATATACAAAGTCTAATCTAAACAAATACTACTTCCCATGATTGTGGGATAAAATAAAATGCTCATTAGATGATATAAAAAGCATATACATCCATAACAAATAATATATTAAAAAATTAAAAAGAAGAGGAAGTATGGGTTCCTAACTTCTTTTCTCAATCTCTATTTCAAAATTCTAACTTTGTTGGTTTCAATCAAGAAACATTTATATTCATTGGTTGAGGAGCCCAATTGTGGGTGATCGAGTTTTATCTTGGTGATTGAAATCAAGAATTTTTTTTTGTTACAATGGTACTAAAAAATTAGAAGTGATGAAGAGAAACTTGGAATTTTAGGGTTTAGGAGTTTGATAAAAATTTGATGTGGACATGGCTAAATTTAATTAATATCAAGATTTGGGTTATAAACTCTTAGATCATTTGTGATTATTTTTCCCAACCATCCACTAGGGTGATAAAAATTGGTATGATGTGATTGACAAAATTTCATTTCCATTCTATACTTACACATGATTTGTTCCAACAATGCTCAACATTCCAATTCCAAACATTCATGTGAATTGTGTCATCTAAATTTCTTGGTATATTGAATTTGTGTCATGTTACATGACTTACATCCATCATAAATGGGTATGTATTTTACAAGGTGGTTAGTTATTTGATTATACATTTTTCTCTCTTCTTTTCATTTAGGACCAATCTCTAATTGACCACCTCCTAATGATTCAGACTTAAACCTACCAACCCTCTTTGCCTCTTGGGACTAATTCTCTGAATTCATGACTTCCATACCCAACATTCACATTGTATCAGGAGTGATTCCCATTTATTAATCTCTTTGGTACACACTTTATATCTTTGACTGAGTGATTAGGAAATGAGGCTATTTCTTTCCATGAAAAATATAAATGATCGTGTAGGCAAAAGCCTTGTATGGCAATTCAGATTAGAAAAGGTATACCATATATTCGATATTGATGGGATTATAAATGTAATGTATGTTTGAGGATTTTAATCCATGGCTTTATGTTGTATTCACTTTTCAAGTTGATTCTCTTAGTGTCAATAGATACAGACTGGTCCAAATTGATGTTATTAATGTCAAACTCAACTTCCACCATCTGATTACTTGTCTAACTTTCTAGGTTAGTGTGCTAAATTGTATACACCTCTGTGTCGAACATGGGAGTGAATATTATACTCATTTATTTATCAGTATGATTTAAAAAAAATTGGTATCATCAAAAGTGCATATACATGAATGTTAACAATGTACACATAATGATTAATTATAGTTGTATGGTGATAAAACATAAGCAAAGATTACATACTCAAGCTTTGTTATATTTTACTTATTATTTAAAAGAGTTTTATATCATCCTTGAAAGATTCATTTTCTACATATCCTACAATCTAAGCACTCCATGAGACCAAATTTTGAATGGCCATGTTAGGATGAATCTTGTAAAAATCTATAATTTTATTGAGAGCCTAACTCTTTGAGATTATTTTGTTTTATATATATTTATGTGTGTATGTGTATTAATAATATATTATTATAAATATTAATAAATGACTCACCTATGCAATATTTATAAAATATACTATTATTATTTTCTTTGATAGATGATCACTTTTGAATGGAGCAATAACTAGTTCTGGGACACACCACAGGGCTCAGTCACTGAACCTCAAAATGATCCAAGATATGAAGACAAAAACACCAAAAATAAGAAAGAGGACAAGGCCAAAAGTAAAAGAAATGGAAAAAAGTAACCTTCAAGACCAAGGGGAGCCTTACATAGGGAAAACCAAATCTAGGAGACCATAAGAAAAGAAATAAGCCTAATCAATAGAATAAAGAATAGAAAGGCATCCCAATAGTTGAAGGGATAAACCCATTACCACCAAGATTATTATACATGAGCCATAATCATTCTTCTTCCGTTACTAGATAGGATGGATTCCATAGTCATAGAGTTCCTCCATTGATGGATCTCAAAGTATCCTCTTCTTCCTTTCAAGCCATAATTTTATTTTGAGATAAAATGGTTCTATTGAGAAAGAGATAAACATTTCTTGGAGAAAGAAAGGTTCCTTAAAATATAAAGGATCACCCAAAGTAGAAACCAAACTTATCACTGGTAAAGTAGCTCTAGACTTATGTGCCATATTATGAACCACAAGAGATTATTCCTCAATAGTTGGAAAAGAAAACCTAAGCTTCACTATAGAATCCTTGGATGGGTTGGATGAGAAAATATGAGGATATTTTTTGTGTCCTAGGGTAGGGTTGCCTAATGTTATCAAAGTCTAGATGATGTTCATAAGGTCAACATTAAGACAACCAACGTTTTTCACCCATTTCTTCAAAATATGGGGAATATTTTAAACAAAGTTTCCTTGGACAAACCATCACACTATGACCAACTTGGTTGCATTTAAATTTTTTAAGGGCATTCCTTCATAGTTAAAAAAATGGGTCCAAAGACACAAAAAAGGCTGAATAAAGTTGGAGTGATTAAAGTATTTTGTAAGTTTACCATGACATAAACCATTACATACATTTTTTGAGGAATAATGTCTTGATCAAACTTGACAAAATCTCCTAACTTCTTAACAATTTTCTAGAGCAGACTTGAATCATGAAAGCTAATAGAATATTGTAAATTATTATTTAGATTAGATCCTTCAAGATCAATATATTATTTGGGTTGAATAATGGATCCCAAGGGAACATAAACACCCCATGCTTAGCAAAAAACCAAGGTTCATTACCCCACACAAAATCCCACACCCCCATAGATTGAAGGAGGAACACAAAAAACCATTTAGAAGTAAAGAGAGGGAAACCTCTGAAAGGTTGGTACCGATTGATTTAGACTATCGAAAAATTTCATCTCAAGAGGGGTGTCTTTTGGTACACATTCAAATGAGGTATCTACATCTTGAATCCTTGTCAATGGATAGAAAATCTTCATCACTTATTTATAAGATTGGTGGGGCATTAGATAATAGCACATGAACTATATAAAGACCACTCAAATTCATGTTGAGTCAATCATTTAGAATAAAAAATTACTTTAATAATATCAATTAACAAATCCCCCACCTCTTTTCCCCTGTTTACCAAATAAAATGGAAGATCACATGTATTGATCAACTATGGCAAAATATTAGGTTTTGAGTAGAGGATGTTAGATTTAATTAAATCATTACAAGAGTGAAATAGGTTAGAAGCATTAAGGGATTCTAGTAACACCATGAATCTCTCCTTTGAATCCATCACTAGTGCCTTCACTCAACCTCCTAATGTTAAACCACCAACATGAAGCTCTCCTTTGAATCCCTCACTAGTGTATCTAACACATGTAGCCACACACCATCAAAGCTCCTTAAGACTTATACCACTCTTACTACATCTACCATTACCATTATCAATACATGTAGTCAAAGACCCCAAACAATCTTTCTATGCATCACCCAAACTCATAAGGTCTTTTATAGTCACGGGAATAGGGGGCCAGCATGGTAACCAAAACCTTGTTATTGGGCTTCCTTAATTTCTAAGGGTTTAAAATCATATTATATTTATTTTTTCCTTCATTCAACATCTATCTCTTCTGCCATTTCCACACTAACATTTTGTGTACACAATTTTTTATAACTAGAACACCCAAAGTAATGGTGAATACTATTCCTAGCAATGGGATGTGGACTTGCCTCGTCACATTGGACATAGGTTTTAAGACACATGCCAACCCCCATTGAATTTATAACTGAGATGATTATTTATTGCATTGGATATTTTTCATGATTAACTTATCACAATTTAGTGTAGGATCAATGCTAGAGAGTGGTCATCCAAAGGAATGAACCATAAGACCTACCATTTATAACACTTAATGCACTCATCATTAGACTATCATTACTGGGTTATAAAATCTATTATTATTAATAGTATATTATATTATTATAATATATTATATCATTAAAATATATAAATTACATCATACTATAAAATATTATTTTCTTATAATATAAATTACATTATATCATTATAATATACATATTATTTTAATAAATTCTAGAAATTACATATTTTAAATATAAATATAAATATATATTAAAATAATAATTTAGTTAGTAATATTATTATAATTAAATAACATATAATATATAATTATATGTAATATATTAATATGAAGCAACCAAGAATATTTTGGAATATTAGATTCTTGGAATTGGATAAATATTTGAAGTGGACATGGGTACATACAATCAATATCAAGATTAATTTTGTAAAGGCAATGATAGTTTGTGATTATATTTCTTGGCTATTTGACTAGGTGATCAAACATGGTGTGATGTGGTTGACAAAAAATCATTTTCATATTGTACTTAGGCATGATTTATGCCAACAATCATCATCACTCCAATTCTAAACCTTCATATGAAATGTGTCATCCATATTTTATGATAGATTGCATTTGTATCTATTGGGATTCAAGTTGTTTCTTAGGCATTTAAAATATTGCACATATTTAAGGTAGTTGATGGACTTACATGACTTAAATTCATCAAAAAGTGGTACACATCTTATAAGGTGGTAGGTTATTTGATTGCACATATGCTATCATGAAGGGTTAATGAGGCCAACATGACACTGATTTGATTGTGAGAAGGCTCCATGTCTGATGTGTAACTCAAATCAATGTTGTAATGTTGATAAAGTCTACATTATAACTTATGTTCATCTATATTGCCAATATATGGACACATTGATAGATTACTCCTAGATGGTGACGATGAGGGGAATTGATGTTATTTAAATTAATATAATACAACAAAGGGTGCATATAATAAACATAACCTGACTTCAAGGAAGATATTATAATTACATATTCTATAGATATTACAAAGGGATTTGTAGCCTAAAAGGTGGTAGCATATTTTACTAACTATTTTTTATTTGATTATGACAACAATGCAATGATGTTGATGTGACTCATATTTATTTCACATTTTAATATGAGAAACATCACGTTAAGTTGTGTAAGCATCACATAGGATCTATGTCTAACCAAATATGAGCTATGTCTCAATGACAACTCAACACAAACATTACTTCCCCTGAGAGTGAGAGGGTAGCTAAAATTGATGAGCACCATTTGTAGGTATAGGCATAAATTTATGATGAGATAGATATAACAATAAATAAATGAAAAATATAATCATCAATGTCCCTATTGTGAGTTTTTGATTCTTTCTTTCATATAATTTCACATTTTAATGTTTAATACACTTGGATATCTCCATACAAAAAAATATATGGTTGTGGACAATGATGTGTTGATCTTTATGTTATCACTTAGAGAGAGTGGAAAGGGTTTGAGCAGCATCCATAAGGATTACATGACAACCAGGTCTTTAGGGGATGATCATATGAATGGGGATGGGGAAGGGCAGGATGATATTGAAACTTCTTCCATGAGCATGAGGAGTAGAAGAGAACCTAAAGAACTACATAAATTATTGACTTTGTAAAGTTATTGAGGTTCATTGGTTTTATATGATTTGTATCCTCAAATTTTAAATGGGATTTAGTGTTATTATTTTAAACTAGGCACCATGTTGTCTCACTAAATTGTATCCTACTAAAGAATCCCTTGTGATGTTAATTAGACCTTTAGGCCAACTGCTAGTTATTCACATTGGGACTTGATCACTCTCAATTCACCATTAGTTCAAATACCCCTAGTGATTTAATAAGGGGCATTATCTCCATCATGAATCATAATTTTCAAGCAAATTTGGTTTTACCTACATATAGGTGTACTTATTCTTTTTATATCTTTTCAATTTTTTTTTCAAATTTCAATAGTTTTAATATGTCAAATGAAGAAAAATGATTACTTCATGATTTATTCTAGGGTTCAAAAAATTTGAATACCCTACACAGCTGAAGTATCCATTAAATTACAAAGTGTGTTATGCACACTTAGGTTTAACTCTTTCTCCTTTACTCTATCAATTTCATTGGGGGACATGGAATATGAATTATACTAAAATACATGACTCTTATTTTCCATTTATTTATATGCAGGATCAACCCCCCCTTTTTTTTTAACTAATAAAAAAAACTTCTAATACCAAATGTTCAAGTCATCTAAAATCATCCCTAACCTATATCCAACAGAGGATAGTTGTCTCTAATCCCTATGGAAATTTTTTCACTAGGTAGACAAAATAGCAGTGTGTTCCTATATAATTATAGTAGTTGTGTCCCATGCCAAATAACAACTACTTTCTAAAATTTAAATATATTTTTGGTTCTTCTTGCACATTTCACATAGTTTGCAAAATGAAATTTTTAAAAAAAACCACATAAATACACATCTAAGGTCCTTATGTGTCACCACTGGTATTCACTTCTCTCAAGCATTCACAGTTCTACATATTAAGAAAATTTTTCCTTATTCACCTCAATAGAATATCAGTCTCAAGGAGTAGTCATAATCTAATTCAAGAATGATCTAAATAAATTCAAAAGCTATCATTGTCTACCTTCAAATCCATTTTATAGATACATGCATATAGTCAAATTATCACAATTTCAAAATCACTATAGTTGGGAGAACTACATTGGCTTTATTTCTTTCCTTAGACAATTGGATACATAGGCAATGGTCAATCATGAAGTGGGTGATTGATGTCAACTCATACCATCACACCACTTTTTTTGTAGGTTTTCAAGTTATCAAATCTCCCTTAGGGTTTCAAGGATAATAATAATAACACAACAATTTCAATGTGATACTATCCAAAGTGGAATTTCTTAGATTGTTCTAGAAGAACAAGTGTAGCACACTATTTTTAAGCATAATCGATGTAGACAAGTTTAGAATTAGTTAACTCCAATGTATCGTGATTTTGTCCTCCTAAAATGATTTTTTCCATATATATATAATTTCCAATATTTTTCTTTTTTTTTCTTTTCATATACATATTTTCTTCTACCTCTAACCTATAATTTACATTATTTTTGTTTCTTTGTATTTTTATATCTGTCATCTTTCATAGTCAACTAGGTATGTTCATATCTAATTCAATAAACTTGAACCCACTACATTTCAATCCACTTCTTATCCAACTTCTATTTCTAATTCTATGCATGATACTATACACATACACTTATTATTATTATTATTATTATTATTATTTTAATCAAAAATAAGGTTAAACACATACATCTCCGATGGCAAGGCATACCACCACTAACATGTTGTCACAACTAGGCGATTGAATATAGGTTCATCAAAAGTATTCGATTGACACTCCTGAGAGTAGAAGCAATAGATACCATTAATATTTTATTGGCCTTTTTCTTTAAAAAAAAACATTTGGGCAAATTATTTAGTTGGAAAAAGTTTTGATTATAATTAAAAAATTATTCTATATAAAAATAAAAACAGACCAAACCAATCAAAAAAATAAATAATATTTTTCAACTATTCAAATAAATATTTATTTACCAAAACTTATAAAACAAAAATAGGAAAATTTCCCCTTTCCCTAGAGCGAGGATAAAATTATTTTAATGGCCTCTATTGCATTTGCTCGTGCAGGTTTACATCCAATTCCCATACCTGTTTTTCATTGAAAGGGATGAAAAAAATATTTTGGTCAATCAAAAATCAAGTTTTTAAAAAAAGAAATACGTTTTCATTTACCAAAAAATCTATAATCCTGATTTGGGATTGTAATTTTTCAACATGTGCTTTGTTTTAGCTACAATGTTTTATGTCATATTGTGCATTCCATTAAGTCATTTTTAAAATAATTTGAGCATCATCTACATCTTTTTTTAAATGTCTACATTATAATGTTCGCCCTTTTTTCCTTTATTTCTTGGATGCCATGTTTTAGACCATTTTCAAATTGAATTACTCTACTTATCAAATTGATTTGAGTACATATTTTGAACGGTATAAATATTTTTTCTTCTAGTCTTTTTAATGAGTCATTTTTATTCTAAATTTCATCAACTACAAGTGTAACTTGATTTCATGTTATTTTAAACTTCAACATGGTGCATTGGATTTAGTTTATAGTTATACCTTTATTTTCCATTTCTTTTTCTATGATACAATATTTTGATGTTGGCATCACTAATTTTTTTTATTTGAAATGTAAAATACTCTACATTTAGATAGAATAACATTTTATACTTAAAAATACACTCAAATCCGTTTGTGTTTTGATTCTAATTGTAAATTGTGTTTGAGTTTAAGTTTTTCAAAAAAAATGTTATTGTTCTTTGCCACCTGAATTTCCACATGGTCTCCACTAATAAAATCAATTATAAAACATATGCACTTCACACAAAATGTAAATTTCAAGTTTAATTCACTTTAATATTTAGAAATTATAGGCAAAAAAATCTCTCCATAGTCTTCTATTTTGATTGGATCAGTCATA
Source organism: Torreya grandis (assembly GCA_037957365.1). Classification (NCBI taxonomy): domain Eukaryota; kingdom Viridiplantae; phylum Streptophyta; class Pinopsida; order Cupressales; family Taxaceae; genus Torreya; species Torreya grandis. The sequence continues at coordinate 370,528 of JARHVA010008939.1, read as the reverse complement.
AGATAAAATGAAAAGAACAGTATTATTCACTTCTTTTGTATAAATTTATTTTGATACTGCTAATACGAGTTTAATATTATTTTCATGTTTTCTTTGTATATATATTTTCTCTTGCAAATAATAAAACACATGCACCTCAACCAAAAAATAAAATAAACGTACAATCATTGAATTTTTCATAAATCTTAAAAAAATCATTTCTCCATGGACTTTTATTCTCATCAGACGAGTGTTAAAGGGAAAATTTAAATTAATGTTATTTGCATTGTTTTTTCAAATCTTTGTTTGGATACTACGGGCATGGCTATTATTTTCTTCATGTAATTTGTAAGTGTCTTGGCGCTTAGGGCCGAAAAAAAAAAACTGTCTATTTAGCAGAGTCAGAGACTTCCATCTTTCATTGATATTATTGTCCTTGTAATCATCCAATTTACAAATTGTTTAAAAAAAAGGGAATTGGATACATGTTTCTAAGATTTATAATTGATTTTAATAAGAAAAACTTAGAGATTCCCATTAACGAAATTGATAAACATGTTTCGAGGCTTGTTTTTATTCATATCAGAATATTCATTTGTTTAAAAATTACATTTTTTCTCTATAAAAACTATTTGTTTCAAGCAAGCTAATTTGTAGATTGGATTATGTTAAACTGGATATCATTATACTTCTACTTCAAATCGTTTCACTACTCACTTTATATTTTATTCAACCAAGTTTCTATTTTATTTTTTTAATGCTTTGTGCATACGATATTAGACAATGCATTATGACATTTCAAGATTCGATTAACCATCTATTTCTTACACTTTTGTATATTCACCTCTTTACCACATTAAACAAACTTCTCCAATTGTGCATAGCTACCATGTAAATATCATATCAGAGAGTGAATTGGGCCATTATCTAACCTTTTAGAATGATTTAATTTTATGTTCCCTTACCCTCAAATAAAAAAAAGCTGCATTCAGGTTAAATTTTATTTACTTTTATTTTACATTTCTTATTCTAAAATATAATTAATTTCCATGGTAATAGTTTTTTTTTTAATGCTTTTAAATTTCAAAACTTTATATTTTTTTAAATTTGAAAATACATGATTTTATGGATTCGCATTTAAAATCTGGCATGCTCTACAATCAAATGGTTTAATATTAGCACTCTAGTGGGCTTTATATATGCATTTCCTTTCATACCATTTATGTTCTCAACTCTACTTTTTATGTTTATTACATTTTATGTTTCTCATCACAATTACAATTAAAATTGATAATTTTTTTTAATCTATTACGTTTTATGTTTCTCATTACAATTTTGATTAAAATTGATATTTTTTTTTCAATTTTTAAATAACATGGTTTATATTATACTTTCCATTAGCCTCTCAATGTCATTTTTGCTTTTAATTATACACATAATTTTGGTTCAGTATTTCTTGTTCATACATGGTTACACCATGTATTCATGTTATTTACACTATAATACCAATCTCTTACATTTACAATTATTATATATTCATTTTATTATTTAAGGTTATAATTCAAATACACAATATATTGAAAATATTTAATTGTTATCTTAAACAATACCAAAATCTCCCATAAAAATATTTATACAAAAATATGACATAAATATAACAAAATGCAATGGAATACAAAATCCATGGTAATACACTTAAAAACTATTTATTAACACCCTCACCAGATAATGCTAGGCGTATGTAAAATTTTCTCAATGCTCTGACATTTTTTTCTTGTATATTTTCTTACAAATATAAATATTCTTGCTAAAATATTTATCACTGTCACGAATGGCAATCATTTTAGCATAATCCACCAATTCGTGACCTTGTTAAGAAAATGATACATGCTAGTGGACCTTATATATGCATTTCATTTCATACCATTTATGTTCTCAACTTTATTTTTTATGTTTATTACATTTTATGTTTCTCATCACAAATTCAATTAAAATTGATAATTTGTTTTTATCTATTACGTTTTATGTTTTGCATCACAATTTCAATTAAAATTGATATATATTTTTTTAATTCTTAAATAACATGATTTATATTATACTTTCCATTAACTTCTCAATATTATTTTTGCTTTTAATTATGCACATAATTTTGATTCAGTATTTCTTGTGCATACAATGTATTCATGTTATTTACACTATAATACATTCTCTTACACTTACAATTATTATATATTCCTTTTATTGTTTGAAGTTATAATTCAAATACACAATATAATGAAAATACTTGTTACCTTAAACCATACCAAAATCTCCCATAAAATATTTATAAAAAAATATGACATAAATATAACAGAACACATTGGAATACAAAATCCACGGTAATAGACTAAAAACTATTAATTAACACCCTCACCAGATAATGCTAGGCATATGTAAAATTTTCTCAATGCTATGACACTTTTTTCTGTATATTTTCTTACAAATATAAATATTCTTCCTAAAATATTTATCACAATCATTTTAGCATAATCCACCAATTCATGACCTTGGTAAGAAAATGATACATACTAGTGGACTATAATTAAAGCTAAAGTAATTACCATTGTTTTGTGTACCACCCGTTTAACATCGTCTTGAATCCTTTTAAATAAATTAAATAAGCTAAACTATTAATTACACTAAATACTTCGGCATAATTTTGAAATTATCTTTAGAATGTAAAACATTGCAAAGTCCATGATGAGATGAAGATAAGCATAAATGTTCCCAAAGAAATAGAAACCAGTACTTTATTCCAAAGGGTGGCCTCGAAACTCGGAAGAAAAGTAAAGACAGAATATATGCGCCAATAACACTGAGCCAAGGAGAAAACATATTCCGTTTAGACATGACTACTTCAAATCTAAATAGGACTTTAAGAAAAGAAAACTAAAATCGTACTATAAATTATTCCTCAATTATTTTGTGTTTTTGAAGCTTCTCACTGGTGAAATAAATCTCTTGGGTAGGATTTAATCCCATTGTTAATACCCTCTGCAAATTTCTTATTAAATTTTTTTCTACGAGATTTTATTCAGAAAAGCACAAACGAGAGGTGACGTCCAAAGCAAAAGTAAAGCAAGACGTCATTTAATTCTAATTGTCTCCGTCTGGAAAAACTTTATTTATCCTATTTATACAGCGAACGCTCAGCTGAATAAGACTTGATATTTTCAGTAGTAATGAGTGACGCAGAACACCGAAATGCTATGCGTTCTAAGATGGCAGAACAGACTAATTCTGTCATATTACATGATTTTTCAGTAAAGACCTTTGATCTATAGACAATTCAAGATAACCACGAAAACAAATATTTCCATATTAATCTTCTTATCCACCAAGCAGATAAATCTCTTTAGTGCAAGAAATCTTTGGACACGTCATTTGCATGTTTTTTAATAGGGGAAGGGGATAAGTAGTTGGGACCTCTAATATCATGGTCCCATATTTTTCATATTACATCTCGTAAGGTAAAATATTAGATTTAGATGGTTTAACATATTTTAATTCAAATAAGTTGTTTTGGGGTAATTCTATGTTGTTTAAATTTGTACAATGTTTTTGTACAAAATCATGTCAATTTTCAATCATTTTATATGTGTCAATAATAGTTGAGACCTAAATGTCTAATGATTTTTATAAATTTATTCAATAATAATATACAAATGAACATTTTTTCACAATGTTTTAAAAATTCATGTGCTTAGGCACGTTGTTAATTTAACATGGGTCATTAATAAAAAATGAATGACCAAGTTGGAAGACACATGGGTGATTAATATACGATGACGAGTTATGTTGGAAGACATGTGAGTGATTAATATGCAACAACAAGTCATGTTGGAAGACATGTAGGTCACTAATATGTGACAATGGCCCATGTTGAGAGACTTTTGGCAATCTTTGTTTCCATTAATGTTCTGAGTTAATGTCACCATACGCACCATCAATGACCTATTCAACATGGCTTTTTGAGTCAATCTCTCTAAACAGTCATAGAACCCTATGGCGTTTTTGATATAATGTAACATCTCATAGAGCTTGTAGCATCGACATATTTAATGGATGAAACATTACCAACAAGTGTGTACCTATGGTTGAACAAATAACAATGATTGGTTATTTGTGTGCCTATTATTCATGTTATTTTGTGTGTCTTCACATCTGAGTAAAATTTTACTAGTATGTTCATTTCATCCCTCAAAGTTTTCATTTACATACCATTAAATGTTATTGTTTTTATATCCAATAATGTTATTTTCTGAATTCCATAGCCATGTTAGAACATGCTTGTGTCATTAATATGCAATAAATTGCACTATTGGAAGATGCTTGTGTTTTTAATATGCAACAACCATTTTACAAGATGTTTGGTGACCTTTTCCCCATTACTGTGGGGTGTTAATGTTGTTGTGCATGCCATCTTCAACCTATTAAGAGTACCTTATTCAATCCATTGTCCTCTAAATGTCATGGAACCCAGATGCTTGTTATTGTTATTGTAATTTTTTTTTAATGCCTTTACATTTGAGTCATTCTTAATCATATGAACTTATGATAGCCCTGAAGGTTTTCATTCAAATACCAATAAATTTTATCATTTTTGTATCATTATTATGAAAAAATGGGTCATGTTTAAATATGCTTGGCAATCCTTGTTTGTATTAATGTGACAAGTTAATGCCACTAAAGATAAACTCTACAACTTGTTCAAGTCACTCTCTCATAAATGTCATAGAACCCAAATTCTTCTTCTACATAATGTAGTGTGTTATAGAGATTGTTGTGTCACCATGATGTAGGAATGAAACATTTATTTATAGGTTTGACATGTTTTTATTCACATATGCTTCAAGATTTGCTGGTATTTGGATGGAGGCTATGGATATTTTCATTCACATAACAACAATGTTATTTATTTTTATCAAACCAAATTATTTTTTGAATTCATGTTGTTGTGTTATTTATATCTCAAATGCATTTATATTTTCATGCATTAGAGGGCCATGCTAATCTTGTTTAGTGTGCCATTTTAAAATGTCACTCACAATAAATGAGAGATGAATGAAAATGGAATCCAATGATTTTTTATGTAGATTGCATTGTTTAACAAAGATTGTAGCTTTGACATATGATAGAGATGAAACCTTACCTATCCTGAAAAACGTACAAACTAAACACATGTAGTAGTGAAAATTAATTGGTATGTGGATGGGAGCCCTAAAGGTTTTATTCACATACCAACCAATTTTATTTCTTGTGAATCTAAATTAAGATTATCACTCACATACTAGTAAATATTGAGTCATATGTATCAAACAAAATTCTTTTTCCAATTCATATTGTTGCATTATTGATATATTTTTTTGTGAAGTAATGTTGTGTTATTCATGCACATTTTCAATGTTAATAATATTATTTGTCATAGTTGTTATTGATATTTTCTTCATTCATGTTTTTATGTTATTTATATTTGTGATGCAATTTTATTTTCTTACCTCCAAATTTTT
>JARHVA010008939.1:275000-357500 GCA_037957365.1 Torreya grandis | reverse complement strand
ATGAATATTATATTTAATAATTGATTCTATGAAATATTATGTCATATATTAAGTGTGTACCCTTAGGAGCTCATGTACCCTCTTAGATTTGTTGAAGGGTTCGTTTATCAAGTGTATTAATGGATATGGTTGTATGCGATATTTGGGTAGGCAAGTACATAGCATAGTTCATGAGTTATGAACAAGAGATTCTTACATTATTTTTTATCACTTATATTGAACACCTCAAGAGTGATTACATCTTTACTAGGTAATCAATTCACCTTGATCACTTGTGTTTTCTATTATGAGTGTAAAAAAATCATGGGATGCTTCTCACTTAAGTATATGTGCATTAGTTTTGTGTATTATATACAATAATCCTAGAAGTGGGAATCCTAAAATATAACTTTTAGATTTGCACCACCTATTACAATGGAAATGTTTTTATAGTAGAGTGTAGATGTCTTTGTTGAGAATTATTATGTGTTAGGAGTTTGCTCATGGATTGGCACCCCTATATTTATGTGGATTTGGAAGAGGTGTCATCACACATAGATAACATGGAGGTGAGTTGTTACTCTCTCACTCTCCTTTGACTTAATTATAAGCACATTGAGTGGATTTATATTTTTCTTGATGTTGATTTAATGTTCCATAATCAAAAACTTATTTCTGAAATGTTGTGTTGATAATATTCCTTAGATTTCATGGGATAGTTTTCTTTACTTCTTATTGATATAAAATTTGTAGGAATGGAATGGATCAATGCATCTATGTGGTTTGAATTTTTCCTTCCATTTGAATAAGCAGGATATGATACTACTCTTACATGTTTGCTAAGTATGTAGTGATTTGGCAACATGGGTTGTGATGTTTTAATTCATACCATGTGAGGGTATATAAGAATTTTTTGCTGAGATGTTAGTTCATTTCTTTCCACTTTTGAAATTTTAGAGTTACACTGTCCAATGCTACTTTATCTAAACATGGGAATGTTGACCACATGGAGTGGTAAAACATGGATTTATATTGGTTCTGGATTAAGATTTATAAGTTAAATATAATTTTTATGTTATTATTTACCCTTGATTAAATTGGTATTATTCTCATCTTGTTTTAAACATATTTTTTTGATGAATCATTTATGTATATTTCATCTAGAACAAGTATGGAATAGGAGGTGTGGAAAATATTATTGGTCTAATGGGTTGAGATAAGATTATAACTTGTTGAGTAACTATCCAAGTATGCAAGGAGGCATTGTCTCACTTGTTCCCTTTATAAGGTTATAAGGATGGTGTGATCCTTGGCCTTTGTATGTTATGTTAATTTTATCATTATTTTATCTTAGCTATCAATATAAAAAAATAGGTTAAGTTATGAAATATGATACTAATTATGTTTGGATAATGGCAACCTAATTTCATTGTAGAATTTTTAAATGATTTTTTTTTGATGGATATTAATAAATCTCTATTTATTTATCATATATCATTTTTTTTAAAGATCTATTAGTATAGATTTGTGATTCATTAAACCATGTGCACATTTTGGAGAACATTAGGTCATGGAGACTTAAGGGATAAGCAATGAATTAGGAACATGAGTACTAAAAGAAGAGAATGGGTCCTAGTTAGTCTCACATTGAATTGATAAATACTAAGTTTGGATCTAAAAGAGGATCTTTTCAAATTCAAGATTTGACAAGCGAGACTTGTCAAATTCAGTCATATGGTTGTACACATGTATACTAAAGAATGCTTATCCATTAATCTAGTATACATTAGAAATGTATTATTTATAATTCCTATTCATCATCATACTTGTCAAGAGCTATGTGCAGTAGTGATAGTATTGACATGTCATACTTATTAGGGGCTACAAGGAGTAGTAATGGTATTGAATTATATGCATCATTCTTACCTGGCTCCTTAAACATTTTTCTTTGAAATGATAAAAACACTCTCTAGGTTAAAGAGATGTGCATAGGGGATGGAAGGAATCATGGAACTCTCTTTGGTCATTTATTTTTGACTTTTATGATTATTTCATGTGATTTTGGTTGACTATTAAATTCATGATGATAAAAAAATTATAAAAAAGATAGATGTTAACCTTCAAGGTGTTTCGAGTGGTTAATACTATAGAGTATATGCATGCATTTCTTTTAGATATCAATCTATTTGATGTCTTCGATGTTTCTTATCTTAAAAGTGTATAGCTGATCTACAATGTGTGTTGGATTGAAATGATTTCCAAGTTCAGGACCTTGAGGTGGTCATGATAGAACCAATCAGATAAATTAACACTCTCTAACTTTATTTACATAATCGAGAGATTATATAGGGCAAGGTCTTGTGGAACTAATAATCTGAGGATAGTGCTACTTGGAAGGACTATGATGAGTTCTATAAGTGATTTCCACATTTATTTACTTGATTTGATATTTTAAACTATGTTATTTTTTGTTGATTGATGTTTTCAATTCATAACTTACATTTGAATAAGTTTCATCTAGGATGATGACTAGCTTTAGGGGGGAAAGATGTTACATCTGGATTTCCTTGCTAATCAAACTTGCATAGTTATCTGAGGATATTTAAAATCAATAGTTTTGATTTCATTATTATTATCTAGGTTATGAGTATTATCCATGGATATTTATAGTCAACAATTTGATTTGGTTATTATTAACTAAGTTATGAATTATATATTATTATGATACAATTGAATATTACTTTGGTTTCATGATTTTACTGTTATGAGTTAACTATACTATATATTCTTCATTATGATCATGTTCATTTGTTATTTCAATAGTATTTTATAATATACATGTCATGATGTTATGGAATAACTACCTGCTTATCATGAGTTGGATGTAGGGGAGACTCATCCCTTTGAGCATGAAAGAGGGAGAGCATCACCAGAGAGGGTGATGTAAATGGAGATGTTGGAGGTTGACAAAGAAATGACTATATTCCTACACACATCACATTAGAATGTATATGTTATATGCAATATTTGAATGATTAGCATAATTTTTTTCTGGATGATTGGTTGCATTTGGATAAATATTTCTACATATTAGCTATGTTTAAGTTATGATTTATGCCTAGGTGGAATTAATCTCGTGATATTTCATTATGAAAAATAAAAAATAATTAGAGTTACATAAAATAAGAATATAATTGACTTACATTAATCACATATGCTAAGTTAGTAGTAGATAAATTAATTTTGTCATAATTGGTAAATGTATAGTATTTAATTATAATTAGAAAATAAAAGCAATGATAATGATTTAATTCTTATTAAAAGTTAGTAAATTATATAAATAAGTAAAAAAAACAAATTAGAAAGTTTATATTAAGCAAAAATAAAATCATTCCAAGAGAAAAAGATGGTGATTTAGTGGTTTTTGAAAAAAATTAGAAAAAAGGATAATAATTATTCAAAGAGAAAGTGCAACATCCATATATAAAATGTTAGAGATATTTAATGGAAAAAAGAATAAGAATAATGGAGAGGGGTGCAACAGAGGAGAAGGTAAAAAAATTGGAGAACATGAATTCTAAGCGAAGATGAGAAGAAATAGAAAGTCATGTGAAGGAAGAGTCGAAAGAGTGTTCATTATAAGAAATTTCAATGGGTAGGTGATGCTATTTAAAATCTGCATGAATATATACTATTTACATACAACGACTTGTTATAAACTAGTGATCTATTATTTGCATACATATATCTATTATAGACTAGTAATTTTTTTATATTGAGATAAGTATTAGAAATTTGAATAGTATAGATATATGTAGTTTGGAGCTTTTCCTTTCTAAAAAACAAAAATAATACATATGTTCTGAAAGCTATGTTAGGATGTGGAGCTAAAAGCTTCAACAGGTGCAAACATGGAGGAGGCTGCTGAGTTCCAAGGAGACCGGCGTCAGCGGATTACAGTGCAGAAGGAGACCGACATCGGCAGGTGTGAGCTGAAGACAACCGGCATCGGCAGGAGGTCGACCGACGTTGGTCACCTCCAGGCAGACAGGGAGCGATATTGGTCACCTATGGTGGTTCCAAAACTTTTCATTGCATGGACAGTTAGTTTGTTGAACTGAGAGTTTGCATGTAAAGGCTAACTATAGTCTTGAGTTGCATGTCTAATTATTGTAATTAAGATAGTGTAATTATTGTACGTATGAGATCTATATAATAGACTCATGTGTTGTATTGTAAATGTGTGCTAGAGAGTAAGAGAGCTAAATAAGCTCCTTTAGAGAGAAGAGAGCAATGGGGTGTTCCTCCTAGTTCCACAGTACCAAGAGTGGGTGCTGGTTTAGAGAATCAGAAGGGTTCTTTGTATATGTATGATCTTGGTCAGCAGGTGTGCATGGCTTCTTTTGGAGATCTACAATGGCGAGTAAGGTCTGGTGATTTCCAGGTAGCAGCAGAGAGTAGGAGATCTACTTGGAGTACGGTTGTGTGCTCGGTTGTCTTGGCAGTACAATGAGGTGAACAACAACTCTATATTTGAGTTGTGTGTTGGGACCGAGAGAGAGAGAGAGAAGAAGGTCTTGAGGTGTGGCAAGCCTTTGAGGTGGAAGAAGAAGTGGCATCTTCTTTATTGTATATTCTTCTGAGTGATTATTAATACAATTGTGTATTGTCTCTCATATTCTTGTGTTGTTTCATATTTCTAGTTACTTATTGATTCTGGTTAAATTCTGTGTTTAGTTGCTAATAAAAGAGGTAATCATATGTGAACTTTTGGTGGAGCAAGACCCTGACAAGTGGTATCAGAGCATGTTTGTTGTTCTAGGTTCCTGACAAGTGGTATCAGAGCATGTTTGTTGTTCTAGGTGCTTGACAAGTGGTATCAGAGAATGTTTGTTGTTCTAGGTGCCTGACAAGTGGTACAAGATCTTGGTTGTAGGTTCAAGAGCTGATACCAACAAGTGGTATCAGAGCTTTAGGTTGGGTTGACTAAAAGGTGGTTCAGATCTAGTAGTGTTTTTGATTACAGGTCACTCACAGGGGTTTCAAATTGAGTGGGAGTATAGCAATGGCAAAAGAAAGTAAGCTACGAATGGAGAAACTGAATAACATGAATGGTCTGATTGATGGAAAGAAAGAACAGGTAAAAGGAGATTGTTGGTCGGCAAAAGATCAGCGTGTAGAAGCAGATGTTGTAGGTGATGTTGCACAGGATGTTTTGGACAAAGTAAAATCTTGGTTTATAGATTCTTTTGCCTCTTTCCATGCAGCCTGAAATAGAGCATCTTTTCATGAGCATGTCCATGAAGACTTTGGAGAGATTTATTTAGGGGTTGGAGAGCCTTGTCAGATGATTGACGAAGGGGAATTGAAGCTAAAATTACAAGTGGATAACACACGGGTGTTGAAGGAAGTCATGCAGGGACCAGTCTTGGAGATGAGTCTAATTTCTTCAGGAAATTTGGGTGATGAGAGATGCACAGTAACTCTCACGGCGGATGCACTTGAATTAGATGGTGGTAAGAAAGTAGGTATCCTTTATCTATCTACTTATATTGTTGATTCACCTTTTGTTATAGAGATGTGGCTTTGTAGGCTTGGTCACATATGTAGGATGGGAATGCAAGTTTTTAAGCGGAGGTCAGATATCTTTGACAAACTTAAGAACTGGAAAGCCTTGGTGTTCATGGAGGAGATTGTAGAAAAAGATCAGTTGAGGGGACTAAATTATTCTGAGCAGGGCAGTATGGACAAGGGTTTGATCCAAAAGGAGCCGCGGGTAAAAAGTCATCACTCACATGTGAACATAGGTACCGGCGTCGGTCACACAGTAACTGACGTCAGCAATAGCAAGACCAACGTCGGTCATAAATGAATCGACATCGACAGAATGGATACCAGTGTCAGTAAGGGAACTGACGTCGGCAATCAGGCTCAGTGCAGGCAACTGACATTGGTCAGGAGCAGACTAGGAGATGGCTGAGATCGGTCATTAGAACGGATGGTGGGCAAATAGCAAGCTGTCAACAAGTCTCAAATGCCCATATGGAGGTCAGAAAGGGTAAGTGAACCTCATATTCATTGTTCACCTTCTTTATATTGCTTACTGATGGTCAAGAACTAGGAAGATGTGAAGAAGCAATGCAGGTAGAATCTAAAAACAGTGGGAGCTTGGCATGGATGAGGAGTGTGAGTCATTAGAGAAGAACCAAACAGGCATTTGTTGGTGGAGTTGTTAGCTGGAATAAAGCACTGGATGAGGGATGGATTCCCAAGTTAAAGAAGAGAGTGGATGGATACATGAGATGAAAGGACAAGGTATATGGTCTTGAGGAAGTTGTAGGACAGTGGTACAGGTTTTGACAGGTAGATGACAAAGCAGGGCTTTGGTCAATGTCAGTGTAACTATTGTGTTTGTCTTACCAAGTGGATGATGAGTCGTGACATTATCCAGTTACTGTATGTGGGTGATTTGCTAGTAGGTTTGTACATACAGGGATTTGCTAAGCTAAGGGTAAGGTTAGTTTAGAGGTATGTCAGGAAGAATTTGGAGTAGCAAAATTCTTTGGCATAAGAGACATGGAAGATCACAGGTTGATCTCAAGTGGGAGCTGACGTGAAGACAGTGTTGGCAGGGTTCAAGATGCAGGATGCAGAATCATAAAGCACACCAAGGGCTGGATAGTTCAAGCTGAGCTTAGAATAGGGTTTGAAATCACATGAGGTCTAGTGTAGACCTGAGTTTTCCCAAGCAGTGGGAGTTGTCAGAAAGTATGGAGCCAATTCAGGAAAGAAGTATTGGAGGGCAGTTCAGTGGATCCTTAGAGGGATCAGTAGCAGGTCGACATGCTATGCAGGATCAAGTTATTTTCTACATGGGTTTGTAGATGTGGATGTGGCAGGTTACTTGGATGACAGGTGTAGCATCACAAGGTGTGTGGTGGTTGGTCTTTAGGTTTGAGCTTGAAGAGGGATACAAGCCAGGGTACAAATTAGATGATGTACAGGTATAGGTATAGTTGCAGCTATTTATCTCCAAGTGGGAGATTGTTAGGATGTGGAGCTAAAAGCTTCAACTGGTGCAAACATGGAGGAGGTTGTTGAGTTCCAGGGCGACCGACGCCGGTAGATTGCAGTGCATAAGGAGACCAACATCGGCAGGTGTGAGCTGAAGACAACTAGCATCAGTAGGAGGTCAGCTGATGTTGGTCACCTTTAGGCAGATAGGGACCAACGTCGGTCGCCTGTGGTAGTTCCAAAATTGTTCATTGCACGGACAGTTAGTTCGTTGAACTGAGAGTTTACATGTAAAGGCTAATTATAGTCTTGAGTTGCGTGTCTAATTATTTTAATTAAGATAGTCTAATTATTATAAGTATGAGATCTATATAATAGACTCATGGGTTGTATTTTAAACGTGTGATAGAGAGTAAGAGAGTTAAATAAGCTCCTTCAGAGAGAAGAGAGCAATGGGGTGTTCCTCCTAGTTCCATAGTACCAAGAGTGGGTGCTGGTTTGGAGAATCAGAAGGGTTCTTCGTATATGTATGATCTTAGCCAACAGGTGTGCATGGCTTCTTTTGGAGATCTACAATGGTGAGTAAGGTCTGGTGATTTGTAGGTAGCAGCGGAGAGCAGGAGATCTACTTGGAGTATGGTTGTGTGCTTGGTTATACTGGCAGTATAATGAGGTGAACAACAACTCTATATTTGAGTTGTGTGTTGGGACCGAGAGAGAGAGAGAAGAAGGTCTTGAGGTGTGGCAAGCCTTTGAGGTGGAAGAAGAAGTGGCATCTTCTTTATTGTATATTCTTCTGAGTGATGATTAATACAATTGTGTATTGTCTCTCATATTCCTGTGTTGTTTCATATTTCTAGTTACTTATTGATTCTGGTTAAATTTCGTGTTTAGTTGCTAATACAAGAGGTAATCATATGTGCTCTTTTGGTGGAGCAAGACCCTGACAAGTGGTATCAGAGCATGTTTGTTGTTCTAGGTTCCTGACAAGTGGTATCAGAGCATGTTTATTGTTCTAGGTGCCCAACAAGCTAGTTATATTTATAGGAAAGCAATTTACATTGTGTTATCATAGATTGTAGTGGAACTATTTATATAATTAGTAAAAGCACCAAATGGATTATCTTGATCATAGGCCACTTCAAGGGGGTAACCTCCTTTGATTAAGATCAATACAATAAATTTATAGATGCCTTCATTAGCTGTAACATTTACTTATATACAAAGTCTAATCTAAGCAACTAATACTTTCCATGAATGTGGGATAAAATAAAATGCTCATGAGACAACTTAAAAAGCATATGCATCTATATCAACTGTATACTAACAAAGTAAAGAGAAGGGGTAGAATGGGTTCCTAACATCTTTTCTCAATCTCTATGTCAAAAGTATAACTTTGTTGGTTTCAATCAAGCAACATTTATATTCATTAGTTGAGGAGCCCAATTATGGGTGATCAAGTTTTCTCTTGGTGATTGCAATGGAGAATTTATTTTTGTTACAGTGGTACTAGAAAAATTAGACTTGATGAATAGAAATTTGGAATTTTAGTTTTAGGAGTTTGATAAAAAATTTGATGTGGACATGGTTACATTTAATTAATATAAATACTAGGGATATAAACACTTAGATGATTTGTGATTATTTTTCCAAACCATCCATTGGGGTGATAAAAAGTGGTATGATGTGATTGACAAAAAATCATTTCCATTCTATACTTACACATGATTTGTTCCAACAATGATCAACATTCCAATTCTAGACATTTATGTGAATTGTGTCATCTAAATTTCTTGGTATATTGCATTTGTGTCATGTTAATGAATTTAGAATTTACATGACTTACATCCATCAATAAAGGGGTACATCATTTATAAGGTGGTTAGTTATTTGATTAGACATTTTTCTCTCTTCTTTCCATTTGGGACAAATCTCCAATTTACTACCTCCTAATGATTTAGACTTAAACCTACCAACCCTCTCCGCCACTTGGGACCAATTCTCTGAATCCATAAATCCTATACCCAACATTCACATTATCTCAGGGGTTATGCCCATTTATGCATCTCTTTGGTACACACTTTATATATTTTACTAAGCAATTGGGCAATGAGGCTATTTCTTTCCATGAAAAATATAAATGATCATGTAGGCAAAAGCCTTGTATGGCAATTCAGATTATAAAAGGGATACCATCCATTCTATATTGATGGGAATATAAATGTAATAAATGTTGGAGTAGTTTAATCCGTGCCTTTATGTTTTAGCCACTTTTTTAGTTGATTCTCTTAGTGTCGAGAGATGTATATTGGTTCAAATTGATGTTATTAATGTGAAACTTAACTTCCATCATCTGATTACATGTCTAACTTTCTAGTTTAGTGTGGTAAATTGTATACACCTCTATGTATAACACAGGAGTGGATATTACACTCATTTGTTTATCAATATGATCTTAACAATTTTTATTATCATTAAAAGTGAATATACATGAATGTTAACCATGTACACATAATGATTAATTGTAGTTACACAGTGATAACACATAAGCAAAGCTCACATGCTCAAGGTTTGTTCTATTTTCCTCACTAGTTCAAAGAGTTTGATATCATCCTTGAAAAATTCATTTTTTGCATATCCTACAATATAATTACTCCATGAGACCAAATTTTGAATGGCCATATGAGGTCGAATCCTTTAAAAATCTCTAATTTTTTTATGAGCCCAACTCTTTGATATTATTTTGTTTTATTTATATTTGTGTGTGTGTGTGTGTATTAATAATATATCATTATAAATATTAATAAATTACTCATTTATGCAATATTTATAAAATATACTATTATTATTTTCTTTGATAGATGATCACTTTTGATTGGAGCAATAACTAGTTCTGGGACACACCTTAGGGCCCAGTCGTTGAACCTCAAAAAGATCCAAGATATAAAGATAAAAACACCAAAACTAAGAAAGAGGACAAGGACAAAAGGGAAATAAATGGGAAAAAGTAGCCTTCAAGACCAAGGGGAGCTTTACTTAGGGAAACCTAAATCTAGGAGAGCATAAGAAAAGAAACAAGCCTAATCAATGGAGTAAAGAACAAAAAGGCATCCCAATAGTTGAAGGGATAAACAAATTACCACCAAGATTCTTATACATGAGACACAAGCATTCTTATTCCCTTACTAGAGAGGATGGATTCCATAGGCCTTGAGTTCCTCCATTGATGGAGCTCAAAGTATCCAGTTGTAAACATTCTATAACATTTTTTCTACTTCTTCTACCTTTCAAGCCACAATTTTATTTTGAGATAAAATGGTTCCATTGAGCAAGAGATAAACCTCTATTTTTTAAAGAAAGGCTCCTTAAAATCCAAATAATCACCCAAAGTATAGACTAGACTTGTCATTGGTGAAGTAGATCTAGATTCATGTGCCATATTATGAACCATAAGAGATTATTTTGTAATAGTTGGAAAATAAAACCTAAGATTCACTATAGAATCCTTCAATAGGTGGGAATAGAAAATATGAGGATATTTTTTATGTCCTAGGGTAGGGTCTCCTAATGTTATCAAAGTCTAGATGATGTTCACAATGTCAACATTAAGACAACTAACAGTTTTCACCCATTTATTCAAAATAGGTGGGGGGGGGGGGGGGGGGGGGGGTGCAGGGGGAATTTGAACATAGTTTCCTTAGACAAACCATCACATTGTGACCAACTTGGTTGCATTTAAATTTTTAAAGGGAATTCCTTCATAGTTAAAAAAATGGGTTGAAGGACCCAAAGAAGATTGAATAAAGCTGGAGTGATGAAAGTATTTTTTAAGTTGACCATGACATAGACCATTACATACATTTTTTGAGTAATCATGTCTTGATCAAACTTGATAAAATCTCCTAATGTCTTAACAAGTTGCTAGAGCAGACTTGAATCATGAAAGCTAATAGAATATTATAAATTATTATTCAGATTAGAGGCTTCAAGATCACTATATTATTTGGGTTGAATAATGGATCCCAGGGGAACATAAACATCCCATGCTTACCAATAAACCAAGGTTAATTACCCCACACAAAATCCCACTCCCCCATAGATTGAAATAGGAACACAAAAAACCATTTGGAAGTAAAGAGAGGTAAGCTTCTGAAAGGTTGTTCTAGATTGATTTAGACAATTGAAAAGGTTCCTCTCAAGAGGGGTGTCTTCCCATACACATGAAAATGAGGTATCTACATCTTAAATCTTTGTCAATGGATAAAAAATATTCATCACTTATTTATAAGATAGGTGGGGCATTAGATAATAGCACATGAACATCCCCATATAAAGACCACTCAAATTTAGGTTGAGTCAATAATTTAGAATAAAAACTTACTTTAATGTTAGCAATGAACAAATCCCCCACCTCTTTTCCCCTATTTAGAAAATAAAATGGAAGATCAGACATATTGATCAACTGTGGAAAAATATTAGGTTTTGAGTAGAGGATATTAGATTTAATTAAATCATTACAAGAGTGAAACATGTTAGAAGCATTATGGCATTCAAGGAACAACATGAATCTCTCCTTTTAATCCATCACTAGTGCCTTCACTCCACCTCCTAATGTTAAACCACCAGCATGAAGCTCTCCTTTGAATCCCTCACTAGTGCATCTAACACCTATATCCACACACCATCGAAGCTCCCTAAGACTTCTACCACTCTTACTACATCTACCATTACCATTATCGATACATGTAGTCAAAGACCCCAAACAATCTTTTTTTGCATCACCCAAACTCATAAGGTATTCAATAGTCATGAGAATAGGGGGTTAGCATGGCAACCAAAACCTTGTAATTGGGATTCCTTAAATTCTAAGGGTTTCAAAGAATATTATATCTCTTTATCCTTCATTTCAAATTATATGTCTTCTACAATCGCAACACTAATATTTTAGGTACAAAAATTTGTATAACTAGAATGCCCAAAGTAATGGTGAATGATATTCCTATCAATGGGTTGTGGACTTGCCTCATCACATCGGACATAGGTTTTAAGACACATGCCAACCCCCTTTGCATTTAAAACTGAGCTGATTATCTATTGCATTGGGTATTTTTCATGATTAACTTATCATAACTTAGTGTAGGATCGACGCTAGAGAGTGGTCATCCTAAGGAATGAACCGTGAGACCTACCATTTATAACACTCAATGCACTCATCGTTAGACTATCATTACTGGGTTATAAAATATATTATTATTAATAGTATATTATATTATTATAATATATTATATCATTCTAATATATATAAATTACATCATATTATAATATATTATTTTCTTATAATATAAATTACATTATATCATTATAATATACATAATATTTTAATAAATTATGGAAATTACATATTTTAAATATAAATATAAATATATATTAAAATAATAATTTACTTAATACTATTATTATAGTTAAATAACATAATATATAAAATTATATATAATATATTAATATGAAGAAACCAAGAATAATTTGGAATTTCAGATTCTTGGAATTGGATAAATATTTGAAGTGGAAATGGGTATATACAATCAATATCAAGATTAAATTTTTAAATGCACTGATCGTTTGTTATTATCTTTCTTGGCTATGTGACTATGTGATCAAACATGTTGTGATGTGGTTGACAAAAAATCATTTTCATATTGTACTTAGGCATGATTTATGCCAACAATCATCATCAATCTAATTTTAAACCTTCATATGAAATGTGTCATCCATATTTTATGATAGATTGCATTTGTATCTATTGAGATTTATCTTGTTGCTCAGGAATTTAAAATATTGTACATATTTAGGGTATTTGATGGATTTACATGACTTAAATTCATCATAAAGTGGTACACATCTTATAAGGTGGCAGGTTATTTGATTGCACATTTCCTATCATGAAGGGTCAATGAGGCCAACATGACTCTAAATATATTTTGAGAAGGCTCCATGTCTGATGGGTAACTCAAATCAATGTTCTAATGTTGATAAAGTCTACACTACAACTTATGTTCATCTATATGGACACATTGATAGATTACAGCCAGATGGTGATGATGAGAGGAAATGATGTTATTTCAATTGATATCATACAAGAAAGGGCCCATATAATACACATAACTGACTTCAAGGAAGTTTTTATATTTACATACTCTGAACACAGTACAAAGGGGTTTGTAGCCTAAAAGGTGGTAGCATCTTTTACTGACTATTTTTTATTTGATTATGACAACAATGCAATGATGTTTATTTGACTAATATTTATTTCACATTTTAATGCAAGAAACATCATATTAATCCTTATAATCATGACATAGGATCTATGTCTAACCAAATATGATCTATGTCTCAATGACAACTCAACACAAGCATTACTCCCCCTGAGAGTGAGAGGGTAGCCAAAATTGATGAGCACAATTTACAGGTATGGACACAGCTTTATGATGGTATAGCTATAACAATAAAAAAAAATGAAAAATATAATCATAAATGCCCCTATTGTGAGTTTTTACTTCTTTATTTCATATAATTTCACATTTTAGTGTTTAATACACTTGGTTATCTTGATATTAAAAAATATATGGTTGTGAACAATGATGTGTTGATCTTTATGTTATCACCTAGAGAGAGTGGAAAGGCTTTGAGTAGCATCCATAAGTATTACATGACAAACAAGTCTTTAGGGGACCATTATATGAATGGGGATGGGGAAGGGTAGGATGAGATTAAAACTTCTCCCATGAGCATGAGGAGTAGAAGAGAGCTTAAAGAACTACATAAATTATTGACTTTATAGAGTTATTGAGGTCCATTAGTTTTATATGATTTGTATCCTCAAATTTTAAATGGGATTTAGTGTTATTATTTTATAGTAGGTGCCATTTTGTCTCACTAAATTGTATCCTACTAAATAATCCCTTATGATGTTACTTAGACCTTTGGGCCAACTTCTAGTTATTCACATTGGCACTTGATCACTCTCAATTCACCACTAGTTCAAATACCCCAAGTGGTTTAATAAGGGGCATTGTCTCCATCATGAATCAAATGTTTCAAGCAAATTTGGTTTTACCTACATATAGGTGTACTTATTCCTTTTCTCTCTTTTCAATTTTTTTTTCAAAGTTTAATAGTTTTAATATGTCAAATGAAAAAAAAATGATTACTTCATGAATTGTTGTAGGGTTTACTAAATTTGAATACCCTACACAACTGAACTATCCATTTAAGTAAAAAGTGTCTTATGCACACTTAGGTTCAAATCTTTCTCCTTTACTCTATCATTTTCCTTACTAGAATAAGGGGGGGGGATGGAATATGACTTATACAAAAATTTAGAACTCTTAGTTTCCATTTATCTATATGCAGGATCAACCCTTTGTTTTTTGGTACTAATACACATAAATTCGATTACTAAATGTTCAAGTCATCTAAAATCATACTTAAACTATATCCATCAGATGATAGTTATCTCTGATCCCTATGGAAAATTTTGCACTAGGCAGACAAAAGAGCAGTGTATTCCTATATAATTATAGTAGTTGTGTCCCATACCAAATAACAACTACTTTTTAAAATTCAAATCTTTTTTTTGGTTCTTCTTGAACATTTCACATAGTTTTCTAAATGCAATTGTAAAGAAAAAACCACATAAATACACATCCAAGGCCCTTATGTGTCACCACTAGTATTCACTTCTCTCAAATATTCACAGTTCTACATATTAAGAAAATTTTCCCTTATTCACCTGAATAGAAGATCAGTCACAAGGAGTAGCCATAATCCAATTCAAGAATGATCTAAATAAAGTCAAAAGCTATCATTGTCTAATTTCAAATCCATTTTATTGATACATTCATATCATAAAATTATGACAATTTCAAAGTCACTATAGTTGGGAGAACTACGTTGGCTTTATTTTTTTCTTTAGACAATTAGATACATAGGCAATGGTCAATCATGAAGTGGGTGATTGATGTCAGCTCATACCATCACATGCCACTTTATTTTTAGGTTTTAAACTTATCAAATCTCCATTAGGGTTTCAAGGATAAGAATAATAACACAATAACTTTAGTGTGATATTATCCAAAGTGGAATTTCTTAGATTGTTCTAGATGAACAAGTGTAGCACACTATTTTTAAGGATAATCAATGTAGACAAGTTTGGAATCAATTAACTCTAATGTATTGTGATTTTGTCCACTTATAAAGATTTTTGACACACACACACACACACACACACAATCTTTAATCTCTAATTTACAATATTTTGATTTATTTGTCTTTTCATATACATATTTTCTTCTTCCTCTAACCTATAATTTCCATTATTTTTGTTTCTTTGTATTTTTATATTTGTCATCTTTCATAGTCAACTAGGTATGTTCATATCTAATTCAATAGACTTGAACCCACTACAGTTCAATCCACTTCCTATCCAACTTATATTTCTAATTCTATGCATGATCTTATGCACATACATTTATTATTATTTTGTTTTATATCAAAAATAAGGTTAAACACATACATCTCCGATGGCAAGGCATACCACCACTAACATGTTGTCACAACTAGGCCATTGAATATAGGTTCATCATAAGTATTCAATTGACACTCCTAAGAGTAGAAGCAATAGATACCATTTATACTTCATTGGCCTTTTTCTTTTAAAAAAAATAGGGAAAATTATTTAGTTGGGAAAAAAGTTTTGATTATAATTTAAAAAATATTCTATATAAAAATAAAAACAGACCAAACTAGTCAAAAAAACAAATAATATTTTGCAAATATTCAAATAAATTTTTATTTACCAAAACTTATAAATAAAAAATAGGAAAATTTCTCCTTTCCCTAGAGTGAGGATAAAGTTATTTTAATGGCCTCTATTGCATTTGCTTGTGTAGGTTTACATCCAATTCCCATACCTATTTTTCATTGAAAGGGATGAAAAACATATTTTGGTCAATCAAAAATAAAAAATCTAGTTTTTAAAAAATGAAATACATTTTCATTTACCAAAAAATCTATAATCCTGATTTGGAATTGTAATTTTGCAACATGTGCTTTGTTTTAGCTACAATGTTTTAGTGTGAATTCCATTAAGTCATTTTTGAAATAATTTAAGCATCATCTACATATTTTTAAAAATGTCTATATTATAATGGTCACCCTTTTTCCCTTTATTTCTTGGATGCCATGTTTTAGACCATTTTCGAATTGAATTAATATACTTATCAAATTGATTTGAGTACATACTTTGAATGGTATAAATATTTTTTCTTCTAATTTTTCTAATGTGTCATTTTTATTCTAAATTTCATCAACTACAAGTATAACTTGATTTCATGTTATTTTAAACTTCAACATGGTGCATTGGATTTAGTATAGTTATACCTTTATTTTCCATTTCTTTTTCCATGATACAATATTTTATTGTTGGCATCACTAAATTTTTCATATTTAAAATGTAGAATGCTCTACATTCAGATAGAATAACATTTTACACTTAAAAATACACTCAAATCCATTTGTGTTTTGTTTCTAATTGTAAATTGCATTTTATTTTAATTTTTTCAAAAACAATGTTATTGTTCTTTTCCACCTAAATTTCCACATGGTCTCCACTAAAAAAATCAATTATGAAACATATGCACCTCACACAAAATGTATATTTCAAGTTTAATTCACTTTAATATTTAGAAATCATAGGCAAAAAATTCTCTCCATGGTCTTCTATTTTGATTAGATCAGTCATAAGATAAAATGAAATGAATAGTATTATTCACTTCTTTTATATAAATTTATTTGGATACTGCTAATATGAGTTTAATATTATTTTCATTTTTTCTTTGCATATATTTTTTCTCTTGCAAATATTAAAACATCCACTTAATTTTTATTAGATTAGGTAAATAACAGGTTTAGGGGGAACCTGACCCCAATACAAAGCATATAGTAATAAATATCAAAATGGGTGCCACAACAAACATCCCATGAAAAATAGAAAAACAAATAGGAAATAGAAACGTTTTGCCAATCATCTATTTTCGTGAAAGTTTTGCACAAGAAATGAAAAACAATAGACCTCCCAGAAGGCTCATAAGGGACCACACATCATACAAGTAGGTCAACATATCAATGAAATCATCATTCACACCCTACCACCATTTTTTCACAAATCTTGTACAAAACAAATAGAAAAGATCGACCACCAACAAAAACGAAACAAGAAACAAAGAACCTTCTACCAATTTTTAGCTTCCATAAAACTTCTACACAACATATCCATGAAATCCCTACATAACCTAAATCATTTCTTCTCTAGCATAGAACTTATACATATCTACTTATAACTCTCTAAACCTTTCATGTTTTTTACACATGACATTCTTATCCTCATCTATTTTATAATCTATTGATAATCAAATAACAGTTAAGATAAACTTTTATAATTTCTAATTAGTTTCAATACAAAATTTTCATATTCCCATTGAGAAAATAAGTGTATGGGTTTAAAGGATCATCCTCAATTAACTTGCATTATGTCGATTGCATTACACCTCTATTTCAAATTCATTTTCATATTAACAAATCTATTTTATTTAACCTTGTACTTAACTTTTTTTCCATACCTTTTTTATATTTCCCTTCACGTTAGTCATTTTTCAACTGAATTAGTCATTTGAAAACAAATTTAAGACTCTACCCCATAAACATTTGGGTATTAACTTGAAAGTATTAAATTTTATTATAACATTTGTTTTACTTACAATGTTTGATATTGTATTATGTATTTATTTATAGTATATGTTGAGTTAGGTTAGGTTTCAACTTCATTAATCATATATATATATATATATATATATATATATATATATATATATATATATATATATATATATATATATATATATATATAAAATTACCTTATAATACTTTGTCTTTACCTACCATTTTTATAATATGGTATAATGCTTTTACATTGAATTATTATTCCTCTTTATATTATAGTGATGCTCAATTTGTATTATGAATCTAATTTGGAGACATACTTTGAATAATATTATATATTACCATAATTTCAATTTATGTTTTCTGAAGCTGAAATACATTGAGCTTAGTATCAAACTTAATTTTATTTTACTTTTTAATTAAAACATTAATTGTACTTTGAATGTGATTTTATGGCTTCAAAATTCAAACGTACTACATTATGAATTGAAATGATTAAGTATTTACATTCAATTGGACATGAACATACATTTATTTCATAGAATCTACAATCTCATTTCCATTCACATTTTTGTGGTTTAAGGGTTTCAATTCTGCATTGACACATGTTTTGTTTTGAAATAATTAACTTAAAAACATATGCACCTCAACCAAAAAATAAAATAAACATACAATCATTGAAATTTTTATAAATCAAAGAAAGATCATTTCTCCATGGACATTTATTCTCATTAGAGGAGTGGTAAGGGAAAATTGAAATTATTGTTATTTGCATTGTTTTTTCAGATCTTTGTTTGGATACTATGAGCATGGCTATTATTTTCTTCATGTAACTTGTAAGTGTCTTGGTGCTTAGGGCCCCAAAAAAAAGTCTATTTACCAAGGTCAGAGACCTCCCATCTTTCATTGATACTATTGTTCTTGTAATCATCCAATTTACAAATTGTTTAAAAAAAGGGAATTGGATACATGTTTCTAAGATTTATAATTGATTTTCATAATAAAAACATAGAGATGCCCATTAAGGAAATTGATACACATCTTTCGAGGCTTGTTTTTATTCATAACAGAATATTCATTTGTTTAAAAATTACATTTTTTCTCTATAAAAACTATCTAGTTCAAGCAAGCTAATTTGTAGATTGGATTATGTTAAACTTGGATATCATTATACTTCTACTTCAAATCGTTTCACTACTCACTTTATATTTTATTCAACCTTGTTTCTATTTTATTTTTTTAATGCTTTTTACATACTATATTAGACAATGCATTATGACATTTCAAGATTCGATTAACCATCTATTTCTTACACTTTTGTCTATTCACCTCTTTACCACATTAAACAAACTTCTCCGATTGTGCATAGCTACCATAGCTACCATGTAAATATCACATCAGAGAGTGAATTGGGCCATTATCTAAACTTTTAGAATGATTTAATTTTATGTTCCCTTGACCTCAAATAAAAATAAGCTTCATTAAGCTTAAATTTTATTTACTTTCATTTTACATTTCTTATTCTAAGATATAATTAATTTACATGACAATATGAAAGATCCCAAACTAGGATTGAAAGCAAATAAAATTGATTTCCACTACTTACAGCATTCAATCAATTGGACAAAGATATAAAACTAATACTATAGCCCCGATGTCATAAAATTATTATAGATTGGTCTCAAAACCCAATTATTATAACAACTACCAAACTGTAAATAAAAAAAACCTAGGATTGCGTGCTCGGCCTACTGTATCCAGAAAACACAGTCACCGATGTCGGTTGCTGATGATGCCGACGTCAGTCGATACCTACCACCGTCGGTCGCCTGGTGGAGACCTCTGACTGCCTGTGACCGCCTGTAACTACCGGCGTCGGTCGCTGATCGGCTGATGTCGGTCTATATGCCGATGTCGGTCTCTATAAAACCCTGCGGCCGAACTGTGCCCTTTCCTTTTCTGACCCTGCTGGTACATCCTGGTGCCGATCTGTCTATCCGTATGGATTCCGTACCAAACTTGATATGCAAATAAAATATATAAATCTGGAACCTAAACAATGAATAAATACCTAGAACCCTTTTGCATAGGCTGAACCCTGGTATACTCCGTGAATGGCCTCTGAAGCTCTAGATCTGATCAATATGCCCAACCTGGATTCCGTCACGAATCCACCTCTGAAAAGTGCTGGGTTTTTGCCCAACTCTTTTCCAATCTTCTGAAGGTTTTCGTCCTCAGAGATTTCAGCTGAATCACAGATTCAAGCTTCTCAGAATAATTTTTGCAAAGAAGATATATTAGATGATGCAAATGCTTTGCTTTCCCCTTCTTTTAAAGCTTTCCAAGGAAACTTCTAGAAGAAGTCAATTTTATTTCCATAATAATTTAATTAATTAATTAAACCATTTTAATAGAAAATTGGGGACATTATAGTCCTCCCTTCCCAGAGATTGCTTGTCCTCAAGCAATTCACTCCTGATATCCAATACCAACTACCTGGATGCCATATCAATCTCAAAAATTTGCAGATTCTTCTGTCAGAAACACCATGCTGGAAAATATCTGTGACTACATTCACCTTATTTCTCCTAGAGAGTAGAGTAATAATCCTCAATATGTAAGTAGCAAATTCACCATCACATACCTTAGACTTAAAACAAGGCCGCTGCGCTACTCTGATTATCAAACTCTCGCAATCTCCATAAGGATGTTGACTTATAATTGGAAAGGAAAATGCCCTGCAATAAATAGAATTATTTACCACATCACCTGTAAAATGAGACTCCATCTTATGAGATGACCCCTCCTTAGGTCCTCCATCTGGTGCTGCCTTCAAGATAATCTTCCTTCCCCCAGAAAGGAATTCTAACTGCATACGACGGTGATCAATAATGTAGCGCCCAATACCCTGTAACCACTGCATGCCCAAAACCACATCATAATCCTCTAAAGGAAACACATAAAAATCATCTGTCAGAGTGTAATTCCCCATCTGAATGCTGAGCTGTGGAATCCATTTGGTACAACCCAAAACTGCACCGTCTGCCACTTTTACCCCAAAACCACCAAACTTCTCGTACTGTAATCTACGCCTTCCCACTAACTTTTGGTCAATGAAGTTATGTGTAGCACCTGTATCTACCAAGCTCACGACCCACTTACCCTTAAGTGTACCTTTCAACCGAAAGGCATGAAAGTTAGGATAACTGGAGAGAGTAGCCATAATTGCTTTGGCTGATGCCAAAGGCTCTGGGGTGTCTAACTCTAACTGTATCTGATCCTACTCAATATTATCCTCAATGTCCGTGTCAGGAACCTCCTCATCTCCACACTCAGAAGTTACCTCAATCAAATGAACCTTTCCTTTACCCATGCAATGGTGGCCTGGATCCCATGGGTCTTTGCAGGAAAAACATAACTTTTTCCTCCTTAAGTCATTCCTAGTCTCCTGATTCATCCAAGGATTTGTAGAGGATGGCCCTTCTTTAATTTGTGGTGCGTTGGCCTTCTGTATAGGCCGAGATTCTGCAACTATTTTCTTATCACCCTGATAAGAAGTGGGAACAGTGTCCAGTCTCAATGTCACATCAATGACATCCTTAAGAGTGGTTGGTTGGAAAGCATGTACCAGTCCCTTAAGTCTATCCTGTAATCCCTCAATAAATAACATCACACTCCGTCTCTGAGGCATATCAGGTACCATAACCGCAATACGCTGAAACTCATTAATATAAGTTTCTGCATGACCACTCTGTCTAAGATGAGCCAACTCCCTGTAGTAAAGTTCTATATCCTTACGGTCAAACCGTGCAATAAGTCTCTCAGTGAACTCAGCATAGGAGTGAACTAAAGCATGATCCTGGGTGACCAATCCATGGTGCCACCAATCATATGCAATCCCCTCTAAATGCAACACCGCAAACTGAATGGCCTCACGCTCAGGCATGGGCCTCAAAGAAAGATATATGTCCAGCTTGTGGACCCAAGCTCTTGCACTAGTCTCTCCAGAGCCATTATATGAAGCCAATGTAATCTTCCCCGTAGCTCTATTGAGGTCCTGATTATGCTGCTGTTGTGGTGGTCTATTACCCCGATCTCCCCTGAGTCTGGCTGTGTCTCTACGCTGTGTACAATACTGGGGAAAAGGAAAAACCTCCCTAACCTCTAGGGGTAAAGCTCTCCACTCTGCTGTGGCTGCCAAAACAGACTCTTGGAACCCCATCTCTGGTGGTTCCACCTGTACTGGTGGTCCACCTGGTACAAACTGAGACAGTAATGGTCTATTAGGAGTAGGTGTATGATGATGATGTCGCCTAGAGGAATGACGGGAGCTCCCCACTGAAGAATGGGAATGGTGACTATGCTGACTGGAGTGATGGGTATGATCACTACTAGTCACTGAAGCTGATCTATTCCTTCTACCTCTGTGTCTATCCACCTCTAAACGTTCCATGGTATCCTGTAATCGGTCTAGAGCCTGAACAATCCTGGGCTGGGTAGTGATGAGGGTCCTCATCATCTCCCTTTCTTCTTCATCCTAGTTTCTATGGGCATTCCTTTGTTCTTCGGCCATGATAGGTGGCTATCCTAAACCCAACTCTCGCTCGTACTGAGCTCTACTACGTGTAAAATATCTATGGCTTCTATCAAATCTTCCAGGATGCATAGAAATAAAATAGTTTTACCCCTACAGGCTGGCAAGATGCATGGCTATGATACCACTGAAAGATCCCAAACTAGGATTGAAAGCAAATAAAATTTATTTCCACTACTTACAACATTCAATCAATTGGACAAAGATATAAAACTGATACTATAGCCCCGATGTCATAAAATTATTACAGATTGGTCTCAAAACCCAATTATTATAACAACTACCAAACTGTAAATAAAAAAACCTGGGATTGCGTGCTCGGCCTGTTGTATCCAGAAAACACAGTCGCCGACGTCGGTCGATACCTGCCACCGTCGGTCGCCTGGTGGAGACCTCTGACTGCCTGTGACCGCCTGTAACTGCCGGCGTCGGTCGCTGATTGGCCGATGTCGGTCTATATGCCGATGCCGGTCTCTGTAAAACCCTGCGGCCGAAATGTGCCCTTTCCTTTTTTGACCCTGCTGGTACGGCCTGGTGCCGATCTGTCTATCCGTACGGATTCCGTACCGAACCTGATATGCAAATAAAATATATAAATCTGGAACCTAAACAATGAATAAATACCTGGAACCCTTTTGCATAGGCTGAACCCTGGTATACTCCGTGAATGGCCTCTGAAGCTCCAGATCTGATCAATATGCCCAACCTGGATTCCGTCACGAATCCACCTCTGAAAAGTGCTAGGTTTTCGTCCAACTCTTTTCCAATATTCTGAAGGTTTCCGTCCTCAGAGATTTTAGCTGAATCACAGATTCAAGCTTCTCAGAATAATTTTGCAAAGAAGATATATTAGATGATGCAAATGCTTTGCTTTCCCCTTCTTTTAAAGCTTTCCAAGGAAACTTCTAGAAGAAGTCAATTTTATTTCCATAATAATTTAATTAATTAATTAAACCATTTTAATAGAAAATTGGGGACATTACACAATACGTTTTATTTTATGCTTTTAAATTTCAAATTTTAATATTGTTTTAAATTTGAAAATATATTATTTTATAGATTCGCATTTAAAATCTGGCATGCTCTACAGTCAAATGGTTTAATATTAGCACTCTAGTGGGCCTTATATATGCATTTCATTTCATACCATTTATGTTCTCAACTTTACTTTTTTATGTTTATTACATTTTATGTTTCTCATCACAATTTCAATTAAAATTGATAATTTGTTTTTATCTATTACGTTTTGTGTTTCACATCACAATTTCAATTAAAATTGATAATTTTTTTTTTAAATTCTTGAATAACATGGTTTATATTATACTTTCCATTAGCTTCTCAATATTATTTTTGCTTTTAATTATGCACATAATTTTGATTCAGTATTTCTTGTACATACATGGTTACACCATGTATTCATGTTATTTACACTATAATACAATCTCTTACACTTACAATTATTATATATTTCTTTTATTGTTTGAAGTTATAATTCAAATACACAATATAATGAAAATACTTACTTGTTACCTTAAACCATACCAAAATCTCCCATAAAATATTTATACAAAAATATGACATAAATATAAGAGAACACATTGGAATACAAAATCCACGGTAATAGACTAAAAACTATTAATTAACACCCTCACCAGATAATGCTAGGCATATGTAAAATTTTCTCAATGCTATGGCACTTTTTTCTGTATATTTTCTTACAAATATAAATTTTCTTCCTAAAATATTTATCACAATCATTTTAGCATAATCCACCAATTCATGACCTTGGTAAGAAAATGATACATGCTAGTCGACTATAGTTAAAGATAAAGTAATTATCATTGTTTTGTGTACCACCCGTTTAACATCGTCTTGACACCTTTTAAATAAATTAAATAAGCTAAACTATTAATTACACTAAATACTTCGGCATAATTTTGAAATTATCTTTAGAATGTAAAACATTGCAATGTCCATGACGAGATGAAGATAAGCATAAATGTTCCCAAAGAAATAGAAACCAGTACTTTATTCCAAAGGGTAGCCTCGGAACTCGGAAGAAAAGTAAAGACAGGATATATGCGCCAATAACACTGAGCCAAGGAGAAAACATATTCTATTAGTTTGTGTTTTAGAAGCTTCTCACTGGTGGCATAAATCTCTTGGGGAGGATTTAATCCCATTGTTAATACCCTCTGCAATTTCTTATTTATTTTTTTTCTACGATATTTTATTCGGAAAAGCATAAATGAGAGGTGACGTACAAAGCAAAAGGAAAGCAAGACGCCATTTAATTCTGGAAAAACTTTATTTATCCTATTTATGCAGCTAACGCTCAGCTGAATAAGACTTGATATTTTCAGTAGTAATGACTGACGCAGAACACCGAAATGCTATTCGTTCTAAGATGGCAGAACAGACTAATTCTGTCATATTACGTGATTTTTCAGTAAAGACCTTTGATCTATAGACAATTCAAGATAACCACGAAAACAAATATTTCCATATTAATCTTCTTATCCACCAAGCAGATAAATTTCTTTAGTGTAAGAAATCTTTGGACACGTTATTTGCATGTTTTTATATAGGGGAAGGGGATGAGTAGTTGGGACCTCTAATATCATAGTCCCATATTAAATCTCGTAACATAAAATATTAGATTTGGATGATTTAACATTTTTTAATTTAAATAAGTTGTTTTGGGTAATTTTTTGTTGTTTAAATTTGTACAATGTTTTGTACAAAATCATGCCAATTTTCAGTCATTTTATAGGTGTGAACAAGAATTGAGACTTAAATTTCTAATGATTTTTATAAATTTGATCAATAATAATATACAAATGAACATTTTTTCACATTTGGGTTAACATGGGTTATTAATAAAAAATGAATGACCAAGTTGGAAGACACATGGATGATTAATATGCAATGACATGCTATGTTGGAAGACATGTGAGTGATTAATATGTAACAACAAGCCATGTTGGAAGATGTGTGGGTCACTAATATGTGACAAAGGACCATGTTGAGAGACTCTTGACGAACTTTGTTTCCATTAATGTTTTGAGTTAATGTCCCCATATGTACCATCAGCCAGTTATTCAACATGGCTTTTCGCATCAATCTCTCTAAACAGTCATGGAACACTATGGCCTCTTTGATATAATGTAGCATCTCATAGAGCTTGTACCATCGACATATTGGAGGGATACAAAATTACCAACAAGTGTGCACCTATGACTGAACAAATAACTATGATTGGTTTTTTTGCGTGTCCCTGTTATTCATGGTGTTTTGTGTGTCTTCACATCTGAGTAAAATTTTACTGGTATGTTCAGTGCATCCCTCAAAGTTTTCATTCACATACCATTACATGTAATTGTTTTTATATCAAACAATATTATTTTTTGAATTCAATGGCCATGTTAGAACACACATGTGTCATTAATATGCAATAAATGGCACTATTGGAAGATGCGTGTGTTTTTACTATGCAACAACCATTTTCCAAGATGTTTGGTGGCCTTTTTCCCATTACTGTGGGGTGTTAATGTTGTTGTGCGTGCCATATTCAACCTATTAAGAGAACCTTATTCAATTCAATGTCCTCTAAATGTCATGGAACCTAAATGATTGTTATTTCTATTGTAATTATTTTTTCATGCCTTTACATTTAAGTCATTTTTACTCATATGAAATTATGATAGCTCAGAAGGTTTTCATTCACATACCAATAGATTTTATCATTTTTGTATCATTATTATGCAAATAAGGGTCATGTTTAAATATGCTTGGAAATCCTTATTTGTATTAATGTGACGAGTTATTGCCACTAAAGATAAGCTCTACAAGTTGTTCAAGTCACTCTCTCATAAATGTCATAGAACCCAAATTCTTCTTCTACATAATGTAGTGTGTTATAGAGATTGTTGTGTCACCATGATGTAAGAATGAAACATTTATTTATAGGGTCGACATGTTTTTATTCACATATGCTTCAAGATTTGTTGGCATTTGGATGGAGGCTACAAAAGTTTTCATTCACATAACAACAAATGTTATTTATTTTTGTCAAACTAGATTATTTTTTGAATTCATGTTGTTGTGTTATTTATATCTCAGATGCATTTATATTTCCATGCATTAGAGTGTCATGTTAATCTTGTTTAGTGTGTCATTTTAAAATGTCACTCACTCACAGTAAATGAGAGATGAATGAAAATGGAATCCAATGATATTTTATGTAGATTGCATTGTTTAACAAGGATTGTAGCTTTGACATATCATAGAGATGAAACATTACATATCCTGTACAACCTAAAAACTAAACACATGTACTAGTGAACATTAATTGGTATGTGTATGGGAGGCTTGAAGGTTTTCATTCGCATACCAACCAATTTTATTTCTTATTATCAAATCAAATTCTTTTTTGAATTCATATTTTTGTATTATTGATATTCTTTTTTGTAAAGTAATGTTATGTTATTCATTCACATTTTCAATGTTATAAATATTATTTTCCATAGTTGTTATCGATATGTTCTTCATTCATGTTTTTGTGTTATTTATATCTGTGATGCATTTTTATTTTCTTACTTCCAACTTTTTATGGCTTTTGCAAGCATGTACTAAATGTTCTCACACATAAATGTTTTTTTGTATGGAAAGGATTTGAACTTGGTATGGAAAACTAAAAATTTAACAATATACACAAATTTTCTTGTTTAAATGGAAGTTTATTTGAACTTAGGATGTAAGGTTGAACTTTTAATTGTATGTGGATGGAAGCTCTAAAGATTTTCATTTGTACACCAGTAAATATTATTGTTTTCATATTAAAAATAAAGTTTTCATTAACATACTCATAATTATCAGTATCTTTGTATCAAAATTATGGTTCTCATTGACAAACCAGTAAATGTTGACTGACTATTATAAAAATTTGTATATTGAGTATTGATATCTTGTTACATCATTATTTTCTTACTAAGTAAACTTACATAATTATCCATAGATATTTATAGTTAGCAATTTAGTTTGGTTATTATTATTTGAACTATGAGTTATATGTTGTTATGGAAAAATTAAATACTTCTTTGATGTCATGACTTCACTGCTCTGAGTTAGTTTTAGTGTATATTCTTACATTACAATCATGTAATTTTTTTATTTTAATAGTATTTTATGATATACATGTCATGATGTTATGGACTAACTACCTACTTGCCATGAGTTAGATGCAGGAAAGATTCATCCTTCAGAGCATGAAAGAGGGAGAGCATCATCAGAGAGGGTGACATAGATGGAGATGTTGGGGATGATAGAAGAATGGCTAGACCCTGCACACACCACGTTAGATATTATATGTTATATACATTGTTTGAATGGTTAGTATAGTATATTTTTGGATGATTTGTTTCATTTGGATAAATATTTCAACATATTAGTTGTGTGTTAGTTATAATTTATGCCTAGATGGAATTAATCTTGTGATAATACATTATGAAAAATTAAACACATTTGTAGTTATATAAAAGAGGAATATAATTGACTTACATTAGTCACCTATTCTAAGTTAGTGTCAGAGAAATGGATTTTATCATAATTAATAAATGTATTATATTTAATTATAATTAGAAAATAACAATAAGGACAATGAGTTAATTCTTATTAAAATTAGAAATGTATATAAATGAGAAACAAAATTAGAAAGTTTATATTTAGCAAAAATAAAATCATTCTATGAAAGGAAGATGGTGATTTAGTGGTTTTGGAAAAATGTAGAAAAAAATAAAAAGAAAAAAAGAAAAAAGTCATTTAAAGATAAATCAAAACATCCACACATAGAACGGTATAGAGTTTTAAAGAAAAAAAGAATAATAAGAATGGAGAGGGGTGAAGCATCTAAGAAGGTGAAAAAATGGAGAACATGAAGTGGAGGTGAATAAGAAAAGAAAGAGAAATCCATGCAAAGGAAGATTCGAAAGAGTGTAAATTATCAACACTTTTAATAGGTGGATGATGTTATTTAATATATATGTGAATATCTATTACTTGCATACAATGACCTGTTACAAACTAGTGATCTATTATTGGCATACATTAATATGTTATAAACCAATGATTTTGTTATATTGATATGAATAACAAAAACATGAAAAGTATAGACATATGTAGTTCGATGCCTTTTCCTTTCAATAAAATCAAAATAATATAAATGTGTAGCAAGATATTTATATTTATAAGATAATGATTTACATTGTATATCATAGATCCTAGTGGATTTGTTTATATTTATAGAAAGGGGATAGTGCATCTCTAGTTTATAGGGGTCACACACACACACACACACACACACACACACACACACACACACACACACACACACACACACACACACACACACACACACACACACACACACACACACACACACACACACACACACGCACACGCACGCACGCACGCGCACACACGCACATGCACACGCACACGCACACGCACACGCACACACACACGCACACGCACACGCACACACACACGCACACACACATGCACATGCACACACATGCACACACACACGCACACACACACACGCACACATGCACACACGCACACATGCACACATGCATGCATGTGTGCACACACACATGTGTGCATGCACATGAACACATGAACCTAGATGTGTGTGTGTGTGTGTGTGTGTGTGTGTGTGTGTGTGTGTGTGTGTGTGTGTGTGTGTGTGTGTGTGTGTGTGTGTGTGTGTGTGTGTGCACGCACGCACGCACGCACACACACACACACACACACACACACACACACACACACACACACACACACACACACACACACATTTAGGATAGTAATTTTTAGTGATTTAAGTGATTTATATATATTTATGAGACCAAATATTTACCTTGTATGTATATATAATTATTTTATGCTTATGGCATATAGTTAAGCAATATAGTCACTATGTATAGGTTATAAGGAGCCATCTAATTATTAGTAAAGATAACTTTAGTGATATACTTAAACTCAGTGATATAGTGTGGCTATAAAATTGTTGTGTGTGTAAAATATATAAGATGGGTTTGCGGTAAGGTTAAAATACTATTTAATATTTTAAATTAAGATATTATTGTTGGGTTTAAATATGTGTTGCTCTTATTAAAAACTTTTAGAAATAAAATCCCAATTTTATATTAAATAGATATATGTTTAATACCAATACATGTGTGTTTTGATTTGCCTGTCAAGATCAAATTTTGCGTTTTGTAGTATCAAATTATTTTGAGTTTGATTTAATATATATACTAGACTTACTTTTATGATGATATATGTATACCAACAAATATCATATAATGCACCCTATGATCCAAGTGAGCATATTAGTAAACTAGCAATTGTATTCCCATACATATTTACATATCTTTTAATACATATATACTACACTTACTTTTGTGATGGTATAGGTATACCAAAAAATATCATTTAATGCATCATATGATCCAAGTAAGTGTATTAGTAAACCAACAATTGTATTCCTATACATCTTTACATATATTTTTATCTTTGCATTTGTATTTATTAAGATATATAGAGATTTGGTTTTAATTCTTAAATTGAATCATATATA
The DNA here is from genome assembly GCA_037957365.1 of Torreya grandis. NCBI lineage: Eukaryota > Viridiplantae > Streptophyta > Pinopsida > Cupressales > Taxaceae > Torreya > Torreya grandis. Next base: position 327,495 of record JARHVA010008939.1, on the reverse strand, counting down.
AAGATGATTTGGTAATAAATTATAGTGAGCTATGTATATTTGTAATAATAAATGTATAGGGGTGGTATGTATTATCTCTGTAAAGTATATAACTCTAACTATATATAGAAACAACTAATTATGTCTAGGATGGAAAAGTATATAGAGAACTCAATACATCATTAGTGATTAACCCTATATATTTTTACATCCCTGATTAATGGTTACTCTTTTGGTATGAGTTATATAGAGTTATTACATAGAGTAAAATTATCCCATTTAACAGAATGGATAGGAATATCCCATTATTTGAGTATCAAATGGATGTAATGAATTGGATAATGGTGAATATGTTTATGTATGTTAGATTCATATATAGTGTACATTTGGTCCATACATAATTTTATACCTAATTAGAGGCTTTGACCTAGCATATACATTGTGATCCTATTATGTTGATATATATAAATTAGAATGCTCTTGTCTATATGTGTATGCTTTGAAAAAGGATGATTATATCACTTTAGTGGCAATATAATCTCTAATTGTGATATCCAAGCAACATTATGTAGGTTCTGATATATATATATATATATATATATATATATATATATATATATATATATATATATATATATATATATATATATATATATATATATATATATATATATATATATATATATATATATCAGAACCTACATTATGTTTCTTGGATATCGCAATTAGAGATTATATTTCCACTAAAGTGATATAATCATCCTTTTTCGAAGCATACACATATAGACAAGAGCATTCTAATTTATACCAGAAAAATACTTATACACACACACACAAATAAATTGATTATTTTATCAAAACCTATATAATACTACTTGGATGTCATGATTAGAGATTATATTACGACTAAAGTGATATAATCATTATTTTGTGAAGCATGCACATATAGACAAGAGCATTCCAATTTATACCAGAAAAATACTTATATTGAATTACTAAATATAAGATGTTGTCTCTTGTATAATAATTCATAATATGAATTGTGTGTTTAATGTCCATCATGAAATTGGAAACTAATTTTGACATTAACATAATAATGTCAAATTCAGTGTTAATTTTAATATCTACAGAGTGACATGAATATCTAATACATGTATACTTAGTATTGTAACTTCCATAATCAAGTATATATACAAGTATGTTCATTATGATGTTTAATATAAGGGTTGAATATATTATAGGTCATGGCAAGATCTCCATATGAGTGTTTAATGTCGATTTGGATTAAGAAGAGCAAAATATGTTTATAGATGGTGTATTGATTTTAGTACCTGATCTTTTAACATGGATGTATAAACAGTTGTTGAAATTATGAAGTCATCAATTAGAATTTTAGATGATTGATGACGTTTGAAAATTTTGTATATCATTTACGTGCTTATATATGGTGCATATTATATTTTAAAATTATTCATATATAGGAAAGATATTTATAGATGGACCTATGTAGTCATATGAAAATATTACATAAATAGGTGATTTAGGTCATATTCATATACTTATAGATAAATAGATGGTTAAAATAAGTCATAAGATTTTCAAGGGACTGGTAACTATAACCATATGAAAATAATCTCCTATAAATCAAATGAGTTGTTTAAATGAAAGACTATGTGATAACTAGTTTATGAGTTATTTGAATCTTTGTAATTATTATAACTAATTGATTTAAATTAAGTAGTATGTAGATTAAAATGGTGGGTTATTTTATTACTATTTGTATAATATACTTGAACTTACTTATAGAGATTAGATTATGCATTCTAAACATAGGTTGTACTTGGTATAAAAAATACTTATTTGCCTATTATTTAGGATTATGAGATATTTGTTTCCTAAATGATAAGAATGGTTTTTTGTAAGTGAGTAGTTGTTCTCATGAGAAATTAACTATGATATTATGGGGTGTCATAGAGTGTATAATAATTAGAAAGTTTTAGTCTAAATGTATATTATACCTAGGTAGAATGAATTATAATTGTCATGTCTAGTTTTGTTTATACATTTGATAGACTAAATTTATGTATTTATCATGTTTTATAATAGCGATTAGGAATTATTGTATTACATCTACCTATACAAATTATAATATGAAACCTAGTTTATGTATTATACCTATTTGGTATAATCTACACTTGTTTGCTAAGTAATTATGTAATAAATGATATTATAGAGACTCACTCATATGTTTGATAGACTAAATGTATGGATTTGGTTATTCTTGTACTTAACATATTTTATGATTGATATTAAGAAGTAATCTATACATATATGTTAACCAAATATTCTACTATTGATATTGAATAAGTAATGAGATGGACTTCACTAGCTTACTAGCATCACAATGCCAGATGAGGGTAATCCAATCAAATGATGTGTATGAAATTGACTAATCCTAAAGATCAATAAATATTTAAAAACTTTGGCTAAACTAATGTAAGACATTGTCATTTCATGTGTATGATTTACATTTTTGTGTAATATCTTGTTAGAACATGTTTTTTATGATATACTATATGTTTTTTTATAAATCATACAACACATATGTATGTCTCTCTGGATTCTCACAACATCACTATATATTCATCTATGAAGGGAGGGACATTCCCTAATGGAGTATTGTGTGGGGGATATATGGTCCATGGTTGGGGTGTAAAATCACTCGGATGATACTCTCCCTCCCCATAATAGTACTTCATTGGAGATGACACTTAAAATTACCATAGATACTAGATTTTGGGAACTCATACTCCGTAGAGATTTATATCTTGTATCTTTTACATTATATTGTATTTATTATTACTGAGATATTATCCTTGATGATATGTAATTATTTCCTTGTCTATATTTTGGTGTTAGTGGTTATATCATTGTACTAGTCATAGATAGACATTTGGAATTACTTTCCATAATTGGTTTGGATGTGTTACATATTTTAATAGTGACCAGTGACTGCTAGATGTCACATTCTTATTTATAGCTAACATATATAGAGTGTTATATCTATAATCACTAATTGGATTCTCATTGTGAAGTCTAATAAGAGAGTATTTGATTAAATTTAAGAAAAATCATTTTTTCTATATCAAACCTAGTGGGATTGCTACATGTGGTATTAGAGTTATGACTCAAATTTTAGGACCTAATGAGTCCACTAGTATTTTTATATCCTTCTATTTATCAGAAAAGAGAATGGTGGAAGATAGAGTATTTGGTGAGGGTCCCTTAATTGTCAAAGACAGTAACCCTCCATTTGATCCTAGTTGATTTATTATTAATCAAGCATCAATGTTAGAGTAGATTCTTGCATCCATGAAAGAAACTAGAGATAGAATTTTAGCCCTAGAATAAAAATTTCATGGCCATGAAATGGAAGAACATTAGGATGAATGTGAAGAGCATTTTGCTAAGCAAAAAACCCTCAAAATGTGAGATTACACATAGTATAGTACTACTTAAGTGAAGTGTATTTTGGATTTATATTGCCTCAGTGTAGAATCATGTTACACCATGATTGGAGTTGTGAGATTTAGTAAATCCTCTTGTATGGTTTGATGACTATTATAGGTAATAGTTTATTCTATGAAATATTGCATGGTATATTAAGTGTGTACCCTTAGGAGCTCTCATACCCTCTTAGAGTTTTTAAAGGGTTATTTTATCGAGTGTCTTAATGGATATGGTTGTATGTAATGTTTGGGTAGGAAAGTATATAGCATAGTTCATAAGTAGTGAACAAGAGATTCCTACATTATTTTTTATCACTTAGATTGAACACCTCAAGAGTGATTACATATTTACTAGGTAATCAAGTCACCTCGATCACTTGTGTTTCTATTACAAGTATAAAAAAATAATGGGATGTTTCTCGCTTAAGTATATGTGCATTAGTTTTGTGTATTATAGACACTAATCCTAGCAGTGGAAATCCTAAAATATCACTTTTGGATTGGCACCACCTATTATAGTGGGAATTTTTTTGTAGTAGAGTGTATATGTCTTAGTTGAGAATTATTATGTGTTAGGAGTTTTCTCAAGGTTTGGCACCCCTATATTTATGTGGATTTTAAGGTGTCATCTCACATAACTAGCATGAAGGTGAGTTGTTACTCTTTCACTCTCTTTTGACATAATTATAAGCCCACTGAGTGGATTTATATTTTTCTTGATGTTGATTTAATGTTCCATAATTGGAAACTTGTTTTTAAAATATTGTGTTGACAATATTCCCTATATTTCATGGGATAGTGTCCTTTACTTATTATTGATAGAAAAATTGTACGAATGGAATGGATTGATGCATCTATGTGGTTAGTATTTTTCCTTCCATTTGTAGAAGTAGGATATGATAGTACTCTTACATGTTTGGTAAGTATGTAGTGATTTTGGCAACTTGGGTTGTGGTGTTTTTATTCATACCATGTGAGGGTATATAATAATTTTGTGCTGAGATGTTAGTTCATTAATTTCCACTTTTGAATTTTTAGAGTTACACTATCCAATGATACTTTATCTAAACATGGGAATGTTGACCACGTGGAGTGGTAAAACATGGATTTATATTGGTTCTAGATTAAGATTTATAAGTTGAATATAATATTTATGTTATTATTTACCCTTGATTAGATTGGTATTATTCTCATCTTGTTCTAAACATATTGTTTTGATGAATCATTTATGTATATTTCATCTAGAATGAGTATGGAATAGGAGGTCTGGAACATCTTGTTAGTCTAAGGGGTTGAGATAAGCTTATAACTTGTTAAGTAACTATCCAAGCATGAAAGGAGGAATTGTCTCACTTATTCCCTTTATAAGGTTGTAAGGATAGTGTGATCCTTGGCCTTTGTATGCTATGTTAATTTTATCATTATTTTCTCTGAACTATCAATATAAAAAATAGGTTAAGTTGTGAAATATGATACTAATTATGTTTGGTTAATAGCAACCTAATTGCATTTTAGAAATTTTAAATGATTTTCTAGTGATGGATATTAATACATCTTGAATTATTTATCATATATCATTTCTCTTTAAGATCTATTAGTAGATATTTGTGATTCATTAAACCATGTGCACATTTTGAAGATCATTAGGTCATGGAGACTTAAAGGATAAGTGGTGAATTAAGAACGTGAGTAATAAATGAAGGGAGTGGGTCGTATTTAGTCTCACATTGACTTGGTAATTACTGAGTTTAGATCTGAAAGGGGATCTTGCCAAATTCAATATTTGACAAGTGAGACTTTTCAAATTCAGTAGTATGGTTATACACATGTATACTAAGGAATGTCTATTCATTAATTTAGTATACATTGAAATTATATTATTTATAATTCATATTCATCATCATACTTGTCAAGAGCTATGTGGAGTAGTGATAGTATTGACATGTCATACTTATTAGGGTATACATAGAGTAGCAATGGTATTGACTTATATTCATCATTCTTACTTAGATCCCTAGAAGCTTTTCTCTAGAATGATAAAAACACTTTCTAGGTTAAAGATATGTGCAGAGGAGATGGGAGGCATCATGGAACTCTCCTTGGTCATTTATTTGTGACTTTTATGATTATTTCATGTGCTTTCGGTTGAATATTAAATTAAAGAAGATAGAAAAATTATAAGAAAGATAGGTGATAACCTTCAAGGTGTTTGGAGTGGTCAATCCTATAGAGTATAGGCATGAATTTCTTATAGATCTAACTATATTTCATAAATGTCTTTAATGTTACTTATCTTAAAGGTGTATAACTGATCTACCATGTGTCTTGGATTGAGATGCTTTTCCAGTTTAGGATCTTGAGGTGGTCATGATAGAACCAATCAGATTAATTGACACTCTCTAACTTTATTTATGTAATAGAGAGATTCCATAGTGCAAGGTCTTGTGGAACCAATACTCTGAGGATAGTACTGCTTGGGAGGACTATGATGAGTTCTATAGGAAATTTACACATTTATTTACTTGATTTGATGTTTCATACTATGTTATTTTTTTGTTGATTGATGTTTTTAATTCATAACTTACATTTCAATAAGTGTCATCTAGGATGATGACTAGTTTTAGGGGGGAGTGATGTTACATCTTGATTTCCTCACTAAGCAAACCTAAATAATTATCTGAGGATATTTATAGTTAGTAATTTTATTTGATTATTATTATCTAAGATATGAGTATTATCCGTGGATATTTATAGTTATAAATTTGATTTGGTTATTATTAACCAAGTTATGAATTATATGCTATTATGATACAATTGAATATTACTATAGTTTCATGATTTCACTGCTATGAGTTAGATATACTATATGTTCTTACATTTTGATCATGCCAATTTATTATTTCAATAATATTTCATAATATACATGTCATGATGTTATGAAATAAATACCTACCTATCATGAGTTAGATACAGGAGAGACTCATACCTTTAAGCATGAAGTAGGGAGAGCATCACCAGAAAGGGTAATGTATATGGAGATGTTGGGAGATGACAAATAAATGAATAGAACCCTACACACATCACATTATAATGTCTATGTTATATGCACTATTTGAATGGTTAGCATAATGTGTTTATGGATGATTGGTTGCCTTTAGATAAATGTTTCTACATATTAGTTATGTTTAAGTTATGATTTATGTCTAGGTGTAATTAATCTTGTGATATTTCATTGTAAAAAAATTAAACATATTTACCATTATATAAAAGAGGAATATAATTGATTCACATTAATCACATATGCTAAGTTAGTTTCAGATAAATCAATAATATCATAATTAATAAATGTATGGTATTTAATTATAATTAGAAAATAAAAACAATGATAATGAGTTAATTCTTATTAAAATTTATTAAACTATATAAATAATAAAAAAAATTATAAAATTTATATTTAGAAAAAATAAAATCATTCCAAGAAAAAAAGATGGTGATTTAGTGGTTTTGGAAAAAACTAGGAAAAACATATAATAATCATTCAAAGAGAAAGTGAAACATCCATACATAGAATGTTAGAGATATTTAAGGGAAAAAATAATAAGAAGAATGGAGAGGGGCATAGCAGAGTAGAAGGTAAAAAAATTAGAGAACACGAAGTAGAAGCGAAGAGGAGAAGAAAGAGAAAGTCATGTCTAGGAAGATTCAAAAGAGTGTGCATTACCAAAAATTTCAACACGTAGGCGATGCTATTTAAAATCTGCATGAATATCTATTAATTGCATAAAGTGACTTGTTATAAACTAGTGATCTATTATTTGCATACATCTATCTATTATAAACCAGCAACTTTGTTATATTGAGATAAGTATTAGCAATTTGAATAGTATAGATATATGTAGTTTGGCACCTTTCCTTTCTAGAAAACCAAAATAATATATATAAGTTCTGCAAGCTATTTATATTTATAGGAAAGTAATTTACATTGTATTATCATAGATTTTAGTGGAACTGTTTATATTTATAGAAAGAGGATAGTGCATTGCTAGTTTACATGGTTTATAACATTGTGTGTGTGTGTTTATATATATATATATATATATATATATATATATATATATATATATGTATATATATATATATGTATATATATATATATATATATATATGTATATATATATATATATATATATATGTATATATATATATATATATATATATATATATATATATATATATATATATATATATATATATATATATATGTATATATATATATATATATAATGATTTTGTACTTATGGGATTTAGTTAAGTGATATAATCACTGTGTATAGGCTATAAGGAACAATCTGAGTGTTAGTAAAAATAACTACAGCGATATACTTAAACTCAGTGATATACTATGGATATTAAATCACTATGTATGTAAAATATATAAGTTGGGTTCACTCTAAGCTTAAAATCCTATTTAATATTGTAAGTTAAGATACTATTGTTGCTTTTAAATAAGCATCGCTCTTATTCAAAACATGTGGAAATAAAATCTTGATTTTATATTAAACATGTATGTGCTTAATATCAATACATGTGGGTTCTAATTTGCCTGAACTTTTGTATTTTATAGTATAAGATTATATCGAGTCCAATTATATATATATATATATATATATATATATATATATATATATATATATATATATATATATATATATATATATAGTGCTTACTTTTGTGATGATATATGTATACCAATAAATATCAACTGATGTACCCTATGATCCAAGTGGGTGTATAAGTAATCCAACAATTGTATTCCTATACATATTTACATATCTTTTTATATTCACATTTGTATTTATTTAGATATATAGTTATTTGATTTTAATTATTATATTGAATCATATATAAAGATGATTTCTGAATAAATTATAGTAAGCTATTTATATTTGCTTACAATACATATAGAGGTGATCTGTATTATCTATGTAAAGTATATAACTCCATATATATAGAAATAGCTAATAATATCATGGTTATAAAAGTATATAGAGAACTCTGTACATTAGTAGTGATTAACCCTACATATTTTTAAATACCTGATTAATGGTTACTCTTTTGGTATGAGTTATATAGAGTAACATTATCCTATTGAATGAAATGGATAGGAGTTCCTGTTATTTTAGTATTAAATAGATGTAATGAATTGGCTAATGGTGAAGATGTTTATGTATCTTAGATTCATATAGAGTGTACATTTGGTCAATACATAAAGTGTTACCTAATGAGAGGCTTTAACCTAGCATATACATTATGATATCAGTATGTTGATATATATACATTGATTATTTTATTGTAACCTATGTAATGCTTCTTGGATATCATGATTAGAGATTATATTGCCACTAGAATGATATAATCATTAGTTTGTGAAGCATGTACATATAGACAAGAGCATTCTAATTTATGTTGTCTCTTGTAGTGTAATTCAGACTATGAACTATGTGTTTAATGTCCATCATGAAACTAACAACTAATTTTGACATTAACAATGAAATTGAATGTTAGACTTCATATCCATGGATTGACATGAATATCTAATAACTATATACTTAGTATCATGACTTCCATAATCAAGTATATATTCAAGTATATTCAATATAATGTTTAATATAAGGGTTGAATATATTCTAAGTCATGGTGAGATATCCATATGAGTGTTTAATATCGATTAGACTTGAGAAGAGTAGAATATGCTTATAGAAGGTCTATTGAATTTGGTACCCAATATTTTAACATGAATGTATAAAGGGTTGTTGAAATTATATGAAGTCATTGATTAGAATTTTAGATGACTATTACAATTTTTTTATATTCTTTGTGTGCTTATATATTGTACATATTATGTTGTACATTTAATTTTTTATATGAAACATATCTATACATGGACTTAAATATCCATATGAAAATATTACATATATAGGTGATTTGGGTTAATTGCCTATACTTATAGCTAAATGGATGGTTAAAATAAGTCATAATATTTTTGACAGACTGGTAACTATAACCATATGAAAATAGTCTCCTAAAAACAAAATGAGTTGTTTAAATAAAATATTATTTGATAATTGGTTTATGAGTTATCTAATTCTCTCTAATTATTATGACTAACTGCTCAAAATTAAGTAGCATTTACTTAAAAATGGTGGACTATATTATTACTTCTTGTACTATACACTTGAATTTACTTACATATATTGGATTATGCAATCTAAACATAGGTTATGCCTAGTTAGTATAAACTTTACTTGTTTGCCTATTATTTAGGATTATGAGACATTTGATTCTTGAATTGTAAGACTGGTTGTTTGTAAGTGAGTAGTTATTCTCATGATTAATGAATTATGCTATTATGGGTTGTCATAGAGTGTATACAAATAAAAAAATTGCAATCTAAATGTATATTACACCTGGGTGGTACAAACTATAATTTTAATGTCTAGATTCAGTCATACATTTGATGGACTAAATGTATGCATTTAGCATGTTTTATTGTAGCTAGTAAAAAGTAATGTATTTTTTTTGCTTATAAAAATTAGAAATGATATTGTGGAGATTAATACTTGGCTGGTATAATATGCACTTGTTTGATAATTAATTATGTAATAAATGATATTGTGGAGATTTATTCATACATTTGATAGATTAAATACATGCATTTGATTATTCATGTGCTTAGCATGTTTTGTGATTGATAGTACTAAGTAATTTGTATGAATCTTTTATTTATATATATGTTAACCAAATCTCACGTTGTTAGTACTAAGTAAGAGTGAGATGGACTTCACTAGCTTATTAGCATGACAATTTCAGATAACAGTAATCCGATCAAGTGGAGTGTATGAAATTAAATGGTCCTAGATATCAATAACTATTTGAAAATTTTGGCCAAATAAATGTTAGTGAGACATTGTCATTTCATGTCTATGATCTACATTTTTGTGCAATATCTTATTAGAATGGGTTTATTTATGGTACACCATATGTTTTTTTATAAATCATATAACACACATGTACTATCTTATTTTTATACATTCTCACGCCATCATTATCTACTTATAATTAAAGGGAAAGTCATTCCTTGATGGGGAATTATGTGATAGATTGGTGGTTTATGTTTGGTGTGAAAAAACACTCTGATGATGTTGTCCCTCCCCATAATAGTACTTTACTAGAGATGACACTTGAAATTGCCATAGATACTGGAGTTAGAGAACTCATGCTCCCTGGAGTTTTGTATCTTGCATATTGTACATTTTATTGTATTTATTATTATTGATATTTTATCCTTGATGAGATGTACTTATTTAATTATCTATAATTTGGTAATATTGGTTGTATCATTGTACCATCTATGGCTAGGCATTTGAAATTACTTTCCATAATTGGTTGTCATGTGTTTCATATGTTGATAGTGATCAATGAATGTTATATATCACATACTTATTTATAGTTTACATAGTTAGAGTGTTATATCATGAATCACTAATTAGATTCTCATGGTGATTTCTAATAAAAGATTGTGTTGATTAAATTTTAAAAAAAATCACATTTTTCTATGTCAAACTCAATGGGGTTGTTACATATCTAGTTAATATCGGTCATTAATATGCAATGAATGGCTATTTATTGGTACATGGATGGAAACCTTTAAAATTTCCATTCACATACCAAAAATTGTTATTGTATTTATATATAAATTAATCTTTTCATCCACATACCAATAAATGCTGATCTAGATGTATCAAACCAAATCATTTTAAGAATTCATGTTGATGTGAATTCATCTTAATGTCTTGTTCATTCAGAATTTTAACATTACTCATATTTTTTGCCATAACTATCATTGATATGTTTTTCATTTTATTTTCAATCAATTATTCATGTGTTATTGGTTTTTAGATAAGCTTAATTATGTTATTAGGATAAAGTGGAGTTGTAATTTGTACTTCAATGGTTATCTCCTTAGTGGGATTTACTACCATATTAATAGAATTAGGAGGAAGGATCCTATGTGAATAAATTAGGGATAAAATGTTTATTATGTGATGTTTTTTAGGTAGGGATTCAAATTCATTGCTTGAACACCTTTTTATCTCTAATTTTTTTCTTGCCATCCTGAAATCCCTATCCCTTCTATCATGTCCTTGATTTTGGTCATTTTCCTAATTTTGTTGTATCTTCTCTTGCTTCTTTTTTTCCTTTTGATTTCATTTTAAATATTTTTTTATTTCTTTATTTCCATCTCAACCTACATAAGGGCATTCCTTTCATCACCTTGTTGTTTCTTCTTTTCCATCAATTCTTCAATCTCCTTCATGTAATACTCCTATTCTATAAAAAAAATTCCTATAGTCATATAATGTGAGTATTTGAGATTGTTTTCTTAGTCTTAGTGAATTGTTTCCTAATTTATTTACAACCATTTCCATTGAAAATTTAATAAATGATGATATTGAATTTTTTTCCATTCATTTTTGGTTGGATACAATCTAGATCTTGGATTGCATTTTCTACTATGTCTGCATTATCATCTAAATAAATTGATGCATGTTATATGTCCAATTATCCACCTAATGCATAGTACTGAACTATATTCGGTGGGATAGAAGCAATGGTAATGGAATTGACATTGAATCATTTGCTTCTATTAATTCAAAATTAAGGTTAATATTTGGTGTTCCCTTATTATCCTTTCTACTGGGCTTATTTATGTAGGCAGACTTAAACTGTCTAGGTTGAAAGTGAATGTTGCATCCATTTCATTGGAAAGGACACTAATTTTATCCTCAATTGTTTGTGCTTATTGATTATGATTAACATGAGTTTCTTAGCTAACAACATCTTCTACATTTTCTACCTATTCACCTTCAACAACATTTAATTTATGCATTTGATCAATATTTTTCATATTAACTTGAATGTATTCCTCATCTAGACCTACCCACCTCATTATATTTTTTGTAGCACTAAACTCATCTTCTTCAACATAGACTACTTCACTTGAAGTTGTAAGTGTAGGTTTTTATTTTCCATTTATTGGCATTTTGTACACATTTATTTAACTTTATTAAGTGTAATAATAATGCCACTAGACCTAGGTAAAAAGGCCAATTATTTCTTAAGTTATACTTGAGTTTTCTTATTAGATTGACTTGATTTATCTTATGAGATTGATGGCATTTCTCTTAGAGGTTCACTCTATTTTTCCAACGAGTTCTCTCCCCTATTCTTTGTATTTATTCCTCTTCCCCAAAGTGTTGTAATAAAATGTAATACATGAAATTAATGAATTTATTTTGTTTAGTTTTGAACACAAGAAGGTTATTCATTGTAACATAATTCTTCTATGTGTTATACCTACCACATGTCAAATACTGGTCAATTCTAACATGGTATCACAGTGAGGTGCTAATAAAAGAACATCATTGATTTGTTGCATTCTTGAATCTTGGGTTGATTTCTAATTTGTATTCTAATGTAAATTTCTTGAGAGGAAATATAAATACATGAGTGTTTCATCTATAGTTTTTTATCCTCTAACTCTCTACATCATAGGAAATTCTTTTTTCATTTCCATCCTAAAAACAAGCAAGGATCTCGATGCTAAGGATCCAACCACCAAGTGGAGGATAACAACTTGAGATCCATCTAAAGAGTCTTTGATAAAGTATACTATTTGTAAATTATTAGAATAATCCTTTGCGAATTGAAGAGTCAACATGAATGTACCTCCATCCCAAGGCATCATGAAAGTGTGTTAGTAGAATTATGTGGCTTAAAAACTATCATAATATTAAAATTGTAGTTAACAACCTCTTGAAAAACCTCTACATTGGTTTTCATATTGTGGATATATACATAGTCATTTGGTTTCAACTATCTCACACAACCTGGACACCATTTATCATGCTTGTAACTCCATCAAGATAATGTCAGATCATGTCCTCTAATGATCTCTTAGCATCACATGGCTTTATGTTCATCCACCCTCCTCCACATGACATTAGGTCTGCTATCCATGCATGGCCTACTACCCAAAGCCTCCTCCTACTTTATCCTCCTCCTCCTAAGTAGATTGGCAGCATCCTCTTCATGTCCCACTTGATCATTAAACTTTGAATGCTAGAATCATGGTAAAGAGAATATTTTCCACCCAATTACTCATTGTTCTTAGTCATCCTCCTAAACTGATGGTTTCAAAATTATTTTTGATTTTTTTTAGAATTCAAAGGCACCAATCCAATGGTTTTCAAATTCAATCCTTCATTTATTCGAAAGTTCATGAATTTCTTAGGATTATTATTATTTTTAACTCAAAATTCACTTTATTAAAATATAAATTTAAATTTGCCAAATTAATGAATTTACAAATATCCATGTTGGATATATAGTATTTTGTTAAGACATTGGAAAAGGAGGTGGTTAAGGGGTTGATCTCCACTAAACATTTTTTGTTTTAATTAGTGGATGTTATTATCATTATTTATTGGGGGAACCTTTTTTATTTGTTTATTTTTATATACAAAATATTATTATGAATTATTGTAAAGGGTTATAAGGAGAGTATTTATTATTATTTTTTAACATTCCTTAATTTTTTTCATCATGAAGATGAAGGGTGAGGTCTGGATTGGTAGGAGGTTAAACTCCCTCATAGGCAAAATAAACATTCTACTCCTTAATCCTTATTGGCTCACATTTTACACTTGTACTCCTCATAGACACATTATCAACTTAGTTTAATGTCCATTTTTATAATGTTTAAAATATCATGTCTATCATTCCTTTTTGACATCATCACATAGATTTATCATGGACATATTATCACCTAAGTCAAACGTTCATCACCCTAGTGTGCATATATATATATATATATATATATATATATATATATATATATATATATATATATATATATATATATATATATATATATATATATATATATATATATATATATATATATATATATATATATATATATTGGGGGGAGGGTCATTGCTGATAGTTTCGGCTAGTAGGGGGAATGGTGCTTATTTTCTATTTATTACACATTAAGTTTTGTAACATTAAATTTTTTCACTACACCATGGATCACAACTTGGTTTTGTATCTCATTCTATATAATTATCATGACTAGAAAACTAAAATACAAGTTTTTCTGAGTAAACATTTACACATGATAACTATGAACATGGAAATTGAACCAAAAATTGAGACATATAAAATTAAGTGGTTTAATAAGTGTGATGAAACATATGGTCTTCTTTATTTTTATATTTCTATTGACTTACATTTTCAACTTGAATATATTAAAACACCAAATGAGATATGGAATATTTTGGAAGGACTATTTAAAAATTAGGATTTGATGAGAGGTCATGTGCTAGAGAATGAACTCATTAGTTTGAGTCCAGGAAACTTTGATAATATATAGAACTTTTCACCAAATTTAAGTCACTAAGGTTGCAATTGAAATTGTGTGGCATAGAAAATAAATATAAACAATTGATCCTCTCTACTCTTTCCAAATTGGGTTATGATTATTATTTGTTTGTATTTACCTTTTATGCTACAAAGAGCTCCCTAGGAGCTACATGGTCTATGATATCCTTATATGATTTTGCTAAAGACTTAACTAGGGAGAAAGACAAAATTATTAAAATGGGTAGATTCAACTCCTCTAAATGACATGCCTTATTTTTATGTCATGAAAAATAGAAGGCTTTTAACAGTGAGGATAAGAAACATAACAAGAATGACCAAGAGTAACAAAAGGGTAATAAAATTGATGTTAAAGAGTTGGTTGAGTCATCCTCTTCAAGAAGGAAATTGAAGAAAGAGAAGGCCAAATATGGCTATTGTAAGAAATTTAGATATGATGAATCTATGTGTAGGAATAATAGATTGATCAATTAACAAACATGCTTAAGAAAAATAACATCAGTGACCCTAAATCTATCACACATAATTCACCAGCATAAGAGTATTTTAAGGAAAAAGGTAGTAACCAGGGAAAAAGTAATGGCAATGCCCTTGTTGTAGTTTCATCTCAGCATTCGACATGGGTGATTAATTATATTATTTCACTCCACATGGATTCATCATGAAACTCATTATGAACTTTAGAGACATTTTATATGCCTTTTATTTTTGATAGCTGATGATAGTTATGTTGAATTTTGTCAGAGAGGGTTTGGTGAAGTGAGTGATGAGACATTCAAGGATGTTATATGTGTTCCATCACTATAAACCAATATCCTCTTTTTTATTATATCACCCACATTAGATCCTGCATGAAAGTTGAATTTACTCCAAATTATGTGGCTATTAAGAAGTTTTGTAGTAATACTACAATGGTAGTTTAGAAATTACATCACCAGTCATAGCTGTAAACCTTATCATGATTTGTTCCTAATGAACCTTCTATTGACACTTCTCCCTCCTCATTGGACTTATTAGGGTTTGATGACATTTATGATAAGTTAGATAATTTATAATAGATACCTAATGATGAGGTTTATTTTTCCAATTCAAATGATGAAGACAGTAATGAGGATTCCCCTCTTTCCACACATAACTTCTCATTTCATAATTTGAGTAATCTCTCCCTAGATTTCCATTTTTAGGTCTTTGTTAGGCTAGGCAAACACTACATGATGCAAGTGATTGGGTTGAGGATCCATTAGATATGAGTTAAAAACATATATAGGTATAGGATCTTCCACATGTTTTTATTGCTTGTGCTTATCTTTCATAGTAATTTTATGGGGGATATGACATTCCTAAGTGGGTTACATCTATACATGAGGAGTATAGTTCCTTACTTATGATTCATCATTCTTCAGATTCAAGGATTGCTGAGTGATGCTCTCCATTTCACATGATCATTATTTCAATGAATATTCCATGCCATTATTTTGACATGTCTACTTTAATGGCTTTACTTTAAATTCCTATGCATGATCTTGCCAGACCTATGCCATAGTTTAGATTTGATATAATTTTAGAGTTTTTCATATTGCTACCTTCATCTTCCATTGTGGAAAGGGTAGATTTGCACAATAATCATTTTTTATTCCTCTTGAAAAGGAAAGAAACATTTCTCAATGAATATGTACCTTATTTAGTCTTGAATTAGAGCATCTCATCATCAACATTGATTATTTTGTACCTTTACTTGGAGTGTAGGTAGATTCAACATCATTTTTTTTCTTTTTTTTTGGGGGGGAAGGGTAACAGGGGTTATTCCTATATTGCTTGTCTCTATTCTTCTGGTGGTATTTACTATGTATTTGGGTACCTTTTCAATAATAGTTTGTTGACCCAATTCTTCTACCTACCTAAGCTAGGATTAATGGGTGTGTTAGTGTAGGTTTTTATTTTCCATTTATTGGTTTTTCTTACACATTTATTTATCTTTCTTAGATGTAATAATGAAGTCATTAGAAGTGGGTGAGAGAGACAGTTCTCTTATGATTTTCACTTGAGCTCTCCTATTAGATCAACTTGAGTTATCATATAAGATTAAATCCAATTATCCTATAGGTTCATTCCATCTCTCCTATGAGTTATATCCCTTATTACTTCTATTTATTCCTCTTCACCAAGATCTTTTAATAAAATATGATATAATTAAGCAAAAATAATATAGGTAATTAATACATTACTTTTGATCAATTTTGAACAAAAGGATGTTCTTCATTGTAACATAATCATTCTATGTGTTTGACCTACTAGGTGTCAAATATTGGTCATGTCACTGGTTGCTGACTTAGGGTTTAGGGTTAAAATAAATGTCCTTTTAAATCCATGTTTTATATTTTTATGAGTTAGTGCCATATCTAATGCTATATTTCACAAAGTGGATAATTCTTGTATCTTTATCTCTATACCACATTTTTTATTCATACATGACATCATCGCACTCGTTAAGTAAGCCTTAAATGGACTAGACACACTTACATTCATTGGTTGTAATTTTTGGGTTGTGTGTGCATATAATGTACATAGGCCAATCCCTAATCACTATCTTCATCAATTATTGGTAGTACAACATGACTATCATTCCCATCAAATATGAGAATATGTCTATTTTTAGGTGAAACTCCTCCTATTACATATCTTGAGAAATGATGCATCTAGATCTAGAAAAGATATTTTTTCATCCTTGCATTAGTTTGGGCAGCCATACATACACTTGGTTTATAACTTGAAATGAAATTTTGATACCACATTTTTTATTTGAAGAGATAAAACTATGAAATAATTTTACAGGTGCTATTCACACATGCTAAAATGATGATCCATTTTATATTATTTAAAATTATCTATGCCACACACCTTGACCCTTTTTAGACAATGAATCATGTGCCATAATTACTTCTATCTTGCACCCTTGTCTCATCACAATTTCATATTTTACGTGGTTGATAATGGTTTTTAGCATAAAAAAATATCATAAAGGCTTATCACCATGGATGGCTTTAGCATCACAACCCTATCTCTATCTAGTCTTTTTTATTCTCATTTACTAATTAGGATGCCTCTTTTTTAATCCTTCCCACATGACTTGTGAGGGACCATGTAATTGAAGGATTGGGCTTGGTTTCACATATGTGGAAAAGTGTGCCTTGAAATGTGATATTTAATACCCATAGCCCATGTTGGTTAATTCCTTGTGCCATTGCACAAACTTACATTCTTTTTCAATTAAAAAATATTGGGTGCCCCCTTTTATTACTTGTTTTAATTATTTTGAGTCAAGTAGACAAAATACTTGGTTTCATGCCCCACTTTAATATTACAACATTTTTTGAATAACCATTATCCTTCACATATTTAATTTTAATTTTCATATTTTTTTTTATCCACTCTCTATGTAGGGGGTTGGTAAGGGGTTGGTCTTGAACAAATTCCTTATCTACCTCCTTGGCCACTAGGTTGCTCTTTAGTCACTTCCCTCTCTTGTTGGTTAGTAGTGGGGCTCTTCATTAGCCTCTTTATCAAAAACATCAATAAATTCAAATCCTCTATTCTTCATTTTAGCATATGTCCGTCATCTAACAAATTGTAACTTCTTCTTGGGATTCTTTATGTTGAACTACAATAATTAGAAAAAATATATAAATGTCAATAGAATTGAAAACATATTAAAAACTCCTATGGCAAATAATATTTGTAATGTTGAAAATGTGATTGAATAACACAACATGAATTCATATTAAAATATCAATAGCACAATGAAATTAATTCACAAAAAGATTGGGTTTGAAACATTTGACTCAATGTTTACTAGTATGTGAATGAAAACCTTCAAGGATTCCGTCCACATACCAATGAATGTTAATACATAAAAACACATGTGTTTTATAACATGTTCCTTTCATATTAGTGACCCATATTAACTTGACAATCGTCCTTATTGCTTAAATTTTTAAGCCAATGAAAAACAAATTGCTCATTTATATAATATTATTGGTCAAATTTATAAAAATCATATAAAATTTAGGTTTCAACTAATTTTCATGCCTATAAAAGACTAAAAATGACATACCATGTGGTTTAAATTTGTATTCACAGGTAAGCCCACTAGATTGGATGGAGAGAGAAGAAAACCTTGGCCTTAATTTTGAAATCATTAAATTCTCTAAATGTTGTAGGTATGGAAATAGAATGCATTAAAAATATAAATAATATAAAAATACAAAATAAGTAACACATGTTTAATTTTTAAGGTTTTCAAGATGGGTAATGTTTCATCCCTCTACATGTTGAATATAAAATCTATTTTAAGCAATGCATTATGCATACAAGGTCATTGTATTTCAACACCATTGATCTCACATTTACTGCAAGTGAATGATATTTTAATATGGCATGTTGAACATGATTAACATGACACTTTATTGTAGGTAAAATAGATGCATCATAGATATAAATAAAACATCAACATGAATTTAGAAAACATTTTGATTTAGTAAAAAAAAATAACATTTTTTGATATGTGAATGAAAACCACCAATGCATAATGAAGTATTTTATGACCTAACATTTTATGAACTAACTAATAGTTGATACAAAAATAATAACATTTACTACTATGTGATTTAAGACTTTAATTTTGATATAAAGAAAATAACATTTAATAGTATGTGAATGGAGACGTTCATGTCCTCCATCCACATACCAATAAATGTTTAGTCTTCCATTTCAATTTACTGGTATGTGAATAAAAACCTCCATGGATTCCATCTATATACTAGGAAATGTTGAGTCATATGTGAATGAAAACATGTCAATGTTTTGGGTTCAATTGTGGGTAACAATTCATCCCTCCAACATGGTAATGTTATAATCTCTGTGAAATGATGCATTCTATAAAAGAGACATTTGGGTTCCATAATTGTAATGGGAGAGTGACTTAAGAAAGGCATGATAAATAATATATAGATTTTAACTTTTGTGGAATCAGATCACCACACTAATAAAAACAAATCCCACCAAGCATCTTTTAAACATGTCTCTTTATTATTTATTAATGACACAAGTATCTTCCAACATGGCCACTAAATTTAAAAAGTGATATGGTTTGAGAAAAAATAATGACATTTCCTGGTATTATAATGAAAACCTTGAGGGTTTCCATGAATATAACAATGAAATTGACTCAGATGTAAAGGCATGAAAAAATAACTATAATAACAATAATAATAATTTTTGTTGCTTGACATTTAGGAGAATGTGGTTTGAATAAGGCACACTGAGTAGGTTTTAGACATTGCACATGGTGGCATTAATTGCTAAATTAATGGAAACAAATCCTATTAGGGGGTTTTATAAATGATCATTGCATATTTCATGACATAAGAATCTCTAACATGCTTGTTGAATTCATAAATATGCTGAAATAAGTATCAATTATATATTTGCATAAATAAATAAGGATACTAGTAATTCAAAGAGAATTTGTGTATACCAAATTTTTTAGACTAGAGGCATCCTATGTGCTATAATATGAAAATATTCATCTAACATAAAACCCAAAAACATAAAGTTTTTTCAACCATACAATTTATTCAACAAGTAGAGGAAGGCAAGTTAAGAATTACCTATGGCCTTTAAAGTTGATTAAAATTATAGGCAAAGTACAATCAACAGTGGAGGTTTAGAGATATGTTACCTAAAGCAAAATTATTTTCTTGCAAGTATTTTGGTTTGGTTCACAAAGGTTACTCACATGTCATACCTCTTACTAGATGAGTTAAGAATCCCTTTACCACCCTATATCAAAGTCCTCCACTAGTTGCCAACCCTGATCACATAATGTTGTCAAAACATTTAGGTTTCATATTCCTAAAATACAGTAAGAATGTCAAAATTTACTTTAGTCTAATTTATCATATCATATATATTATAGAAACTATTCTATTGGAATAAATGAAACATCTACTTCTACATAAATATGTAAGGAAGTTGCACCAGGCAGAGAATAGGGTTTTCACCTTCTAGGGAGCCATTCATAGGGTTGTCAGCTTTGAAAAATTCATTGAGGCCAATTTGACTCTTGTTCTATTTGGATTATTCTCGAGTGAATGGTGTGATAGTTTGTCATAGAAAAGGATTTTCCAAATGAACAAATCTATGAGATCTAGTGACATAGATAGATGTGGTTTCATGTCAAGATAATTGCAATAATAAAAAGGAAAAATACAATATCAACATGTCTATTTTGACGTTTTTCATCATCACTTTCCTTTCCTTAGATTTCAATAGATGTCAAGCATCTGAATAGATGTTTATGATATGGCATTTGGGTATTAACATGTTTATATGGGGCCATTATAATTCTTAATACAAATATGAATGGTTTAAATGCTTAGTTTTTATTAACTGTCTCTGTGAAATAAATATTTTTATCCCAATTTCTATGTTAGAAAATGTAAAACTAAATTAGAATATATATTATAAAATACAATATTTATATATATTATATGTTGATTTAGAAATATAATATAGTATTTATTTTTATATCATTTATAGTATAATTATATATATTTACAATATATATTCTATGTGAATAATAGAAATAAAATATATGTCATCACCCAAGGAAGAGTGTCGTGATAGCATTGCTATAGTATTTAGGTATATTTATAGATCTAGACACTAAGTGAAATTCTAAGATACCATGTAGGTCTATATTACTACTAAAAAAATGTGTTAATGTTATAACAAAGTGCTAAAATGTGTGTGTGTGTGTGTGTGTGTGTGTGTGTGATATTAATATAAAATCAAATATAAAATTTAGATGGCTCATGTGATTTTTTTAAAGCTAATAATAGAATGAAGTGATTAGAGGAGCGATCAAAGGAGTGTGAGTGAGTAGTGGAGTATGAGAAGGAGTTTTCAAGGGCATGGAGATGGGAATGAAATCGAGACATATTTTAGGAACAAAAATTAAATGAAGTTACAGATGAAATACTAATGGAATTTTTGGATAAGAGGGGCAGGGTGGTAGAGAGTCAAAAATAAATGTTGTGTCAGATTATTTTTGCATGTCTTTAGTTCTAAGTGATTTGTATCAATTTTATGTCACTTAAATTGGAGGAATCCCCTTGGTATATTAATTGGGTGCATAAAGAGGCTTTGGTACTAGGTATGAATTCCAATCCCTTGTCTTAGAGCAAGGAGAGCCTAGAGTTAAGTAATTTTTCCTTGAAGAGAAGTTGGTTGTATATAGTGTAGAATAATCAGAGGTTGTTGGAATCAAAGAGGAGACCTTCATATCTCTTTGCTTAGCCTCTATGGTATTGCAAGTCCCTATGTGTCTAAGCCTTTCACTTGAATCCTAACTACAATTAGTTTAAGAGATTTTCTAGGTAGCAAGGGATTTATTTTAGATCGATGATCATGATTTTTTGTTTGTTATGACATTTGACATTTTTATTTTCCATTTGGAATTCAATGGTTTATAAATAGTTGTTTACCGATTTCCACCCTGTAGGGTTTTGTCCATTACTATGTTTTTTCAAAAATGTGATTATGAATGTTCAATGTTACTGTGTTGGTAAGATTTTGGTTTCATTAAGAGGGCATAGAAGGATTTTCTTGTGGCTTTACTCTATGGGTGGTGGATGTTTTTTTTGGATCTTGTTGGTGTAGGCCTTTTTCCAACTGGGTTTTACCTACATGGTTGTATTAGCTTGCTTAGGGATCTATAAGTCATTTAGATTATTTAGTAATATTAGTCCCAAATTCATTGGAATGTATGGATTATTTCTCTCTCCAATCTATATATTCATCTCTCTCCTTTTATATTTCTAATGCAGTATATTGTGTGGATTGTTGCAGCGTTCGTTTCTTAGTGCAATTGTTTCTTTTCAATTTCATTCTTGTAGCTACATGTGTTTGCTCTACATTGTCTTGAACAATACATGTCTTAAATTATATCTTAGATAAGTGCATTAATTTATATTATCATTCTTAGATATCATTCTAATATGCTATCAGAGCATATCTAGTTCTGAGGATTGCCTAGTTTTTTCTATAAGTTTTCATTTTAAATCTTGGGTTCATTTTATTTTAGTTTAGATCTCTTCATTTTAGCATTTGTATTCTATTGTATCAAATGTATAAGGATATTTATTTTATATCTAAGGTTTTGAGTTCATTATTAATTGTGTTATTGATATATTGAGGCCTCCAAGTGTATTGGTTTTCACATCAACATTTGAGGATTTGAATTCTTGTCTAGAGGCATTTTTTTTAGATTTGCATAATTTAGGTGGCATTGGATCTTGGTGTTGGAAGAAAATATCTTGAGTTTTGAACTAAAATTATATGTATTGGCATCAATATTCTTATTATTTCTATGTTGACATATTGCTAAGGGCATCTTAGATCTGTAGAATCACACTGGAAGGAAGTCTGCTCTCAAGAGAGGCATTAAAGTCTTGTTTTGTTATTGCAAGTTGGTAGATTTGTGGCAGAGGTGTTTGACCAGAAAAATTGCATCATACTCTTCACCTCGGTACTAAAATATCTACTATTGTGTTTTAATCTACTATTTGACCTTGGAATTTTATTTCCCATGGAGTTTGGCTTGCCTTGAAGTTTTTTTTTTGTAGTAGAGATATGAGCATTTAGAAGGATATGCATTGTTCTTTTTTATCTTATTCTCCAAAAATGCCACTTCCTAATGCCATTTATATTCTCTAAATTTTTCATACTTCCTTTTGACCTACCTGGAGATTCTCAGGTCTATGTTGAAGGAAGACTTTCTACTATGATATATTCATGGAGGTGAAGCATTGATCTACAATTTCTTAGGAGATCAAAACTTGGCACTAAAAGGAGGATTTTAAGTTGCCATTATGATTATTTACTATTACATTGGATATATCTACACTTAGCATTAGATCTTACCTCCATTAGATCTAATTCTTTATTCCTATATTGAAGATCAAATTTTTGTGTTAACACATATTATAGCTTGGTGTTTTGATCCATGCAAGCATGTGCAAAGGCATTATGAACCCCCATACCCCCTTGATTTGCTCTTGGAAGACTTGATGATGCATTTCATTTTCCTAATTTTAGTAGATTTCTTCTCCTTGATGGTGTTGTACAAATCATCTCTCTTCTTTACTAACTCAAAACTTAATTTTACCCTAAAAAAATTAAAAATTAAACCCTGATTTATTTAAAATAGATTTGTTTATTTTTTAAATTAAATACCTTTTAAAAAACATTTACATTTAGAGAGGGCTAATTCTTGCATAAGTTACACTTTAGTTATCCTATTAGATTGACTTAAGTTCTCTTATGAGATTGACTATATTTCTCTTATAGGTTCACTCTATTTTTCCTATGAGTTCTCTCCCCTATTATTTCTATTTATTCCTCTTCCCCAAAATATTGTAATAAAATTTAATACATGAAATTAATGTACTTCTTTTTTTGAGTTTTGAACATAATAAGGTTCTTCATTGTAACATAATCTTCTTAAGTGTTCCACCTACCAAATGTCAAATAGTGGCGTTTCATGTAATTTTTTTCTTGAGTTCTAAAGAAAGAGATAAAATACACTTGATACAGGTATGGTTGAAAAACCTATTTTTTTATGCATGCATTGAATCAAAATATTGTGGAGAAATCCTCTTTGTTTTGGGAGAAAGACCTATAGATAAGAAAGTACTAAAGCAAACTTATTAGTTTGACAGATAGTTGGGTCAATTGCCTAGCGATAGCTAGATCTTGGAAGCAAGAGCTTCCTTAGTGGATGCCAATACACATGTTTTAAATAATTAAGTTCAAAAAATTGGAAAGAAAGTATTTACATCTACAATCAAAAGGCACTAAAATTAAACACAAGAATACTTTCTTTGAAAATAGACTAGAAATGATCAAATTACTGGTAAACTAATTAATACTAGTGCTAAGGGGTTAGGGCTACTTCAAAAAATCTAAAAGGGGTATGTGAGTGATCAAAAACAAAGAAAACTAGCTTTTATTTGGAGTAGATAGGGGAAAATAGCTTGCTAGTTTTCACTACCACAGTGATTATTGATGATGAGGGTAACCGTCGACAGTTATGATGACCTTCGATGATCAAGGTAACCATCAATGGTTGAGTCAATCATTGATCGTTACTATGTGATTTATGGGTTGTTAAATTATTAAATAATGAGATCTGAAAGATGAATTTTTGGAGATGGGCAAGGGATGAGATGATTGTGAAATGGAAACAAAGTAAATGAATATTAACAAATAAGTACTTATCTTACCAAAAGTTGATTGGGTGAGTGGTTGAAGCATTTATCTTGTTGGTGGAATCTGGCTTGATTTTGATAGAGTAATGCTACTTGAGAACTTGATTGAGAGATGACAATGAGTTAGCTCTCAATATGATGACTAGATTTTTGATGAAATTGATTGACCTAAAAAATAAACTCTTGAATACATGTTCTCCTGATAATGATTGTAGATGCATTTCTCTTCTAGGCTCCCCTCTTTTTATAGGCACAAGTAAGAGGTGGAAGTAAAGGTGTAATTAGGCCATCTAAATATAATTTGTCTATGCAAAGCCTCACAATAAGATTTAGACAAGTTATATTTTAAAAAATTTAATGGATGGTTGCATGCTCTTGGTTAAGGACGTGAACCTTGACTATCGATATTTAGGGTTTCCCAAGGGTGACTATCGATAGTTACCCTGACTATTGATAGTTAGGTCCCAAAGGAAAAAAATGGGTTAAAGGCTAGGTTGAGCTAGTAGTTAGCTTTTGAAACTGATTGTGGATGAGCTTGATTAGGCCAAATTGGTGTAGATTGGTCCCAAGTGGGTCTTAAGCAGTCTATAGGATTTTTTGACATTCAAAATCATAGTGTGCATATTTTTGGTGTTTACATTTTGCTCCTTTTTGTTGTCACTTGTGTGAATGAACTATAAAACAAAAATGGAGTATGGATCCAAGGTCTAGTTTCCATAAGAGTAGGAGGAGGTATTCCTCCTCAGACTAGGAGTCAATGAGGTGAAACTAAAATTGATTCAGGGTTTGATAAATGGTATATGGTTAGTCATGAGGTGGTGACATGAGGTTAGGCATTTAAAATGTAAACTTTTACATAAAATGCAACTAAGTACGATTATTCAAGATCATGAAAAGACTAAAGCTATCATAATTGGTAAAAATAAGGGTTGGTACTACTATTACAAGTGATAGGGTACCCAATCCATAATTCTAGTCAAGGCTAATCAGGTGATTCTATGAGTCATCTAAACAAGGTTGGTGTTGGATACAAGTATCTAGGGTAGGAAGTGCTCCTATGAAATAACATGATTGGTTGGGTCATGCATAAGGTGGTGCAAAGTGAAAAATTCCAACATGTCAAGGTTGGTCAGTGTGGTCAAATAGACCAATGCAAAGTTATTGCAAAATAGGTGAATAGTTCAAGTAAAAAATGGCCAGCATTGAGGTGTATGTGGTGAAATGGTGGGTCTAAAAAGGGTAATCTACAAAATTTCAAGTTTTTTTTGAAGTAAAATGAGGCGATCTCTAAGGTTAAGCACGTAATTTTTTTTAAAAAGGTTAGGGACCTTGACTATAGACAGTTATAAGTCCTAGGGTCGACCGTCGATGGTTACCCTGACAGTTAATGGTCAGGGAAGACCTTAGAAACTCATGGATAAAATGTAAATTGTGAAATTATTTTTACCATTTGTGACATTTTTATTTTTCTCTCTAGGTGATTTCATGCAAATTGGAATTTTGTGTTTGACTAAGAGATAGTTTGGAATTGGTGGGGCATTTTTTATTGAGGTGTATTTTTAGACTGAAGAGATTGACTGAGAGTGGATCAAATGAAAGGTAGACAAGGACGTGGCTGAGTGAGGAGACAAGATCTTCGACCATGCCATCACTTATAGAATGAGGTAGGAGGCATTTTAATTTGATAGTTTAGTTGAATTTGATGGTTTAAAAGTAGATTTTAGTAGAGTAAAATAGTGGGGTAGGGGGTTTGGAAACTAGTACGAATCATGATACCCTAGTATGCATTATCATTAAATGGGTGAATTAAATGGATGAAATTGAGAGTAGAATGGTAGGTTCAGTTGGTAAGGGGTGATAGGTAAGTTGAAGGGAGATTACTTATTGGTTGGAGGTGTTTTGGGGGTTTGTCTAGAGTCTAGGGTTGGAGGGTTTCACTGTCAGTGGTCACACAAAGTGACCATTGGTGGTTGAACTTGACCATTAACAGTTGACTTTGGGGGAAAAATGGTCCTAAAATAACATTGATGGTTCAAGGAACAATCAAAATTTGAGGGATTTGGTAAAAATGAATGAAGGATTTGTTAATTTCAAAGTGATTTGTTTGGTGTTAATGAGGAGTGGGAAGACTTTAAAGATTTATATTAAAATTTGTAGAAGGTTTTGGTTAATAACTGTGTGAAGTAGGAAAATTTTGATAATATAATTTGAAAATTGGTAAAATTTTTAAATGGTATGATGTTTTAATGTTTAAATGGTATACAAGGTTCGAATGTTGGTTTAGAAAAAGAAACAAGGGTCAATGCTTAGATTTTTAGTTAACAAAAATATCTAGATGTTTTAAGATGATGAGCTAAGGTTAGCATTGGTGATAGAAGCATGTAGGTTTAGTATGTAAATAAGAGGTATAATGTTTTCTTAATTAGTAAATTTTCAATGTGAGTAGGTTGGAAATAGGTTGAAAAAGGTAGGTTTAGGTTGGTGTTTAGCTTGAGGTGGAAAAATAAGTATGCATGCTAATGTGGTTGTTTTGCAAGCATAAAAGAAGATCTAGATATAGGATCGAGTCTCAATGATCTTCATAAAGGTTCATGATGGTATTATAGATGACGAATGGCATCATATGGAGGAGGTTAGCCTAGGGGCCATGAGGCATTATCAATACTTATTATGAGATGTAGCAATGATTGTGGCTCTCATCAAGAGATAGGATCCAACCATGAACACTTTCATGTTGACCATTAGAGAGATGAGCATCTTCTTAGAGGATGTGCATCAGATCACATGATTGCCAATTTTTATGGATCTGATCTATCATATAGAGAGTGAGCAGTGAGATTGCTACATGGACTATATTTATGGTGAGGACAGGGGGCAAGTGAGATTTCATGTGGGTGGAATGCACTATGGGCCATTATAACAGAGTGCATCAGAGGATAGGTTCCTAATGACAATGATGATGTTGGGGATATCTTGCTTTACCCTTTTTGATTCAAGTAGCAGCCACTTCCCATATTTGATACTCGGGGTGTTAGGAGAAATATTGCTAGGGGGACTATATTTGGGTGGGATTCCATTTTATTAGTGTAGATATATAAAGATCTATGGGATCTCTATGCACACAAATGGTATGAGATTAGTGTTAGGTTTGTAATCCACTATTTGGCATATGAGCATATTAGAGTGGTTATACCACTGAGGCTATCATGGGATGGTTTTATGCCTACAAACTATAGAGTAGGCTTTATGTGATGGAGAAGTGATTATGCACTAATAGGGGTTGGTGGAGCTACCCAAGATATTAACTAGTTTAGAGATGCCATAGAGGGCTTGGTGGTTGGTGATGTGGTTTAGAGACCTTACTTGAGCTGGCCAAGTTAGGCAGGATATATGTATCACACTTTATCACTTCAGAGTTGGTAGTGGATATATGGGAGACAAGAGGGTTAGACTAAGCTCATCCCAGTTGATAGAATGCAAAGGCAATTTAGATTAATATAGGGGATCCCACCTAATTCCCATTGATACAGGAGGTAAGATGATGATTTATTACTCTCAGAACTAAATCCAGAGGAGGTTGTCTTGGACCATGAGGAGTTTCCCATGAGATCTCCCATTGATGATGTTGGTGTGATAAATGGATATGCAGATTGGTACCAAGCTAGCTATGTAACTACTAATTTTTTGTGGGGTGATGGGGGCCAATATCCCATGGATGTGGACCCTACAGGGGCACTAGTATAGGGTGGTCAGGTGTTAGCAGCACTGGCAGTAACACAAGCCTAAATCATAGGATTATAGGGATAGGTGGCCACCTTGTAGGCTTAGGTTACACCCTATAGGAGTAGGTTACAATGTTGATAGGTGAGCAGGATTCAACAAGGTCCTCTCTTATTTTAGTGACTCAAGATAGAGATTATTTAAGATAGGGGGCAGGCATGATCATCCATAGTAGCAACAGTAAGAGGATTGCCTCACATAGTGTTGAAGACACAATATCTAGCCATTATTGAGGAGATGAGGTACTACGAGGTGATGATGTTGACAAGTTGCCTCCATTATTGAGATATAGGGATTATAGGGCTGGTTTGATAGGGGTATTTTGGTAGATACTTCAAGATAGTGGGCCTCCATAGTGGGCTAGGTAAGAATACTAGGGGGCCACCACCAGATGCGAGTGCTGGTACAGGTGCAAGTGTGGGTGTAGGTAGGGATAATAGTAGTGGTGCCTTGGGGAATTATTTACACATGTTTTGATATGTTGTTATAGATAGGTGTACATTATTTTAATACCAGCTTATGTGCCGATGTAGTGAGATGTACATGTTTTGAGAGATATTTTATACAATTTTACAGGTATTATTTATGATGACATGATGTATATGATGATGATGTATGTTTATGGTTCATGATTTACATGCTAATGTAGATATTTATGTTCATGTTTAAGATTGATGGTATATGTTTTAATGCATATGCTTAATGAGATGTCAACTCGGTATTTTAGGCATGTGATGTTTAAAAGATGGTTATGATTCTCTAATTTAGTTCATGGATATGAGAGGATGTGATATGGATGGATAAATGTCATATGATAATGTGATCATAATGAGTTTTTTTATGGTTATGTTGATGTTATAAGATGAATTATTGTGATGTTATGGTTAATAAATAGATAGGTAGATGATATATGATATGGTTCATGATGTTTTGATCATTGATTTGGTTGATGTTCATGATGATGAATGGTGTAATTAGGGTTTGTGATATGATATATGTACATATAATGTTTTGATGGTAAATGGATAGGATGATGTTTATGATATGATGTGATATGATGCTATTTCATGGTATTTTGATCATAGATAGATATGTGATGTGGTTTATGGATATAGTTCACAATGTTGCATTTTTTATTTGATATTTGTTATTTATGATCATGGAGATAAAATGTGAACATGGTTAAGGATGTAATGAGAATACATAAAGTAATTAGATAACAAACTAAATGTAAGGAAAGTGATAAGAATCATGAGATATACATCTACATGAACCAATAAAAAATAAGAAAATAAACATGATGCCTTTTCATTAGTAAGGACGAAAATGAAACTCGAAGTTGGATTATCTTAGTGAAAATAAGCCTTTCAAATGCTTCGCATTAGCATGATTAGGTTGATAAATGGGTATATTTATCACATTATTTCAAGTAAGCTCATAGTCCTATACATATGATATATGGGGGCAGGATGGGTAAAACTATAACCTTTATGTGAAACTAGCGTGCCTCTTCTATAGGATTCCAAGAGGATACTATAAGCAAGTCTATGATAATATATAGAGTGTAGACTGATCAGTGCGTGAATTTTACTGAGGAGAGATGATTATGTCTTTCCAAGATTATTCCTTTTATGAGAGCCGATTATGGCATTTCTCATTACTTTTGCTTTTACTTGTCTATCTTTCGCTACTTTTGATTTTGCTTTAAGATTACGAAAGATTATCAATACGGGAAGCTTCTAAGAAATTGCTAGAAAAAATGCTTTACTCAACCATCCTTCAAGGGAGTGTTCTAATTTTATATGCCTAGTCCAAATGCTTTTGATATTTGTCCTTCAA
Organism: Torreya grandis; assembly: GCA_037957365.1. NCBI lineage: Eukaryota > Viridiplantae > Streptophyta > Pinopsida > Cupressales > Taxaceae > Torreya > Torreya grandis. The sequence goes on along the minus strand of JARHVA010008939.1, from coordinate 296,555 downwards.
GGGAGAAATCCACCTTACATTTGTAATTTAATCTATGTTTTCAACATCTATCCTTCAAGGGAGAAATCTGTGAATGTTAAGAATGACCCATGATTCATTTTTGACTTTGGTATTGCTTATGATTTTATTTTATTTGTATTGAAATAGACTTTCTTATAAATTCTCATAGGGGTTACTGTTATGAAGGAAAAATTAAGATCATAAGAAGGTTGGAGGGGTGAAAAAAAGATTGGGTGACAATGACCATGAGAATCAATCCCAAAGAGGGATGGGAAGTACCATGAGAACCATGCCATGAGTAGGACCATGGTACACATAGTTCAAGATTAGGCTATGACTATGATGGATAATCACATGATTTAGCTATAGTCAATTACCCTTAAAAAGAGGGAAATGAATGTGATTGTATGAGATGAGATTAAGTTAGACAAATGGTGATTGTGATCCCTCTTTAACAATAGAAAGGATGAAAATATGAAGCATTAAGACTCTTAGATTTTTTTTTACCTTCAAGAGAGGATTAATGATAATATCATGATCCATACTTATGGGTTATGATGTAGGGTCCAAGCCAATTAAAGGAAAATTTTCCCCTTTTGCTTTTCTTCATATTAGTTACATGTTGATTTTCCTTAAGAATGAGATCTCTAATATTAAATTATTGTAATTTCATGTGTTTATTATAATCCCTCTTGATTCATTCTTGATAGACACAGAGATGGGAAAGAGTGAACAAATTATGCTCATCAAGTAGTTCAAGTTGAGCTAAACATGCTTGACGATAATCATCTTCCAAAATAAGGTCATGCAAATATATGTGAATAGAAGTTATTTGGACTTTAAGGGGAAATACAACCTTAGTTCCAAACACTATAGAAAAAGGTGTAACATCTATAGAGGTTCATATGCTAGAATTATATGCCCATAAGGTGAAAGGGATTTGTAATTGCCAATCCTGACCTTGGGCACTGACCACTTTGGTAAGCATGTTGTTAAGCGTTTTTTTAGAGGCCTCTACTTATCCATTTGCTTATGGGTGATAAGGTGATGAAAATCTTAGTTTAATTCCAAATGCATCACAAAGACCTTGAACTTATTTGTTTTTTAAGGATTTTCCATTGTCAATGATGACCTTATGGGGAACACCAAAGCAGTAAATGATGTGATGAATGATAAATTTGATAAACTTTTTATATTTTATCAAGAAAAAAGGAATATACTCTACCCATTTAGTGAAATATTCAGTCATGGTGATGATAGAGTGATGTTGTGAAGAGTAAGGGTTAATTTCACCAATAAGGTCCAGACCCCATTGTGAAGAAGGTCAAAAATCATCAAAGACGTGAAGACTATGGATAGGTGCATGATGTAAATTAGCATTTTTTTGAAACTTGACACACTTTTTCACATAATTAAAATAGTCTTGGTTAAGGGTAGGCTAGTAATAACTTAGGTAGAGGATGTGCTTACCTAGAACAAGTCTACTAAAGTGACCCCCATATATACTATCATGCATCTCCTTGATAGCATGAGAGGCTTTTAGACCATAGAGGTAATGAAAAAGGAGATATTTAAAGCCATATTTATAGAGGATACCTCCCATAATGTTATATCAATATGTGCTTTGGAAAAATTCTTGACGGACATTCCTAAAGAGGCTAGAGGGAACTATACAAAGGTTAAGGTAGTTGAAAGTTTGTTGATGCCAAAGGTCAGGCTAGATCTCCTCCACACTAAAAATGGTTGGAGTGTCCAAATTGATGTAGGAAGGTTTAGTAAGGTGATGGATAATTAATGATAGCTTGGAGTCCAAGGGTGTTGATAGGATCTGAGAGGAAAGATAATCCATGGTGTCGACAAACTTGTTGGTAGATTGTGGGGTGGTTTGAATATGGTATTGTTCAAAAGATGTTAAGAGTTATGTGACTAAATATATGTATAGTTTAAAAATCTCAATATTACACTAATAAATGTAATTGAATTTATTGACCACAAGTTCAGAGTCACCAAAAATATTGATTTTTATGACTCCCAAGGTTAACGTGGTTTGGAGACCTATTACTAGGGCTTCATATTCAGCCACATTGTTCGTACATTCAAAGTTGAGGTTAAATTATAAGGGAAGTGGGTCACCAACAAGGGGGATAAGGATGATAATATACCCCCCACCATGTTGAAATTTGGAACTATCGAAGAACATGGTTACATGATTAGTGAAATCCTCTTGGGATACGCTTGCGATAGAGTTGTCTAGAAATTCAGGAGAGGGAAGTTAGTTTTTGGTTAGAAGTGCATTAGCCAATTAGTTTTTAATGGCTTTCCCCTTAATTAACTTATATTGGAATAAATCAAGGTCAAAATCAGCTAAAATCATGAGCCACTTGGCCATATGCTTGTTTTGGTGTGGTTTGGATTGCATGTACTTGAGTGGATTGGTATTGGTTATGATAAAAGTTTTGTTGTTAAAAAGGTGGTTTCAAAGTTTGGTGGCCGCAAAGACTAGGACCAAGAAAGTTTTCTTGTTATGAGTATACCAAGTTTTTTATTCTTTAAGGGTGTGACTTATGTAATAGAGGGCTTGTTCTTTGTGTTTTTAGTCCCGATGGGCAAGCATTACCCCTAAGGAATGGTCGGTGGTAGAGATATAGAGGTCGAAAGGTTGGTCATCCTTAGGGAGTGTGAGGATAGGTGGAGATAGAATGTAATAATTGAGTGCATCAAAATCCTTTTGACAATCAATATTCCAATTCAAATAGATATCCTTTTTCAAGAGGTCATAGAAGGGTTGACATCAGTCAAAGCACTGAGAGATGAAGTGGTGAATGGATTGGAGCTTCCCCTATATACTAAAAAGTTTCTTAAGATTGGTTAGAGGTAGCATCTTGAGGATGGATTTAATTTTTTCTAGATCCACTTCAATTCCATAAAGGGAAATGATGAAGTCAAGGAATTTTCCTGACAAGACCCTAAAAATACATTTCTTGGGATTAAGGCAGACATAGTAATGGATAAATCTCTCAAAGATAATTTTGAGAATAGCTAAGTGGTCCTTGTGATATTTATACTTCCATAAGAGGTCATCCACATAGTCCTCAATGATTATATGGATAAGGAAATGGAATATGTAGGTCATAGCACATTATTAGGTTTCACCAGCATTCATAAGATTGAAGGGCATTCATAAGATTGGGGTGATAAAGGCAATTTTGTGTTGATCTTTAGGGGCAATCAAAATTTGATTATAACCTAAGAATATATCCATGAGAGATAACATCTTGTGGTTTGTTTTAAGATCAACAAGTTGGTAAATCCTAGGTAAGTAAAGTCATCCTTTGGGAAGGCAAGGTTAAGGTCATGAAAGTCCACATAGATACATAGTCCCCTTGTGGTTTTAGTGATAAGCATGATGTTTGAAACCCACTGGGGATAATCAATGGGATGAATGAAGTTAATAGAGAGGAGGCATTGAAGCTCTTATTTGATAATAAGGTCTATACAAGGATGCACCCATTAAATTTTCTATTCAATAGGCTTAGATTCATGATTGGTTATGATTTTGTGGGTGGCAATGGTTGGGTCAATACTAGGCATGTCAACATATGACTAGGTGAATGCAATGTTATGGTTATATAGGAAGGTAGAGAAGTCTTGAAGTTCCTTAATGGTGAGATATTGGCCAACTTTGACCGCATGAGGGTTTCCCTAAGTGCCCATGTCAATATCCATAGTGGATTCATTCAAGATGGTTGAGTTTTCTAGAGGTAAGGATTTGTGGATGGAGGAATCATGTGTACTAAGGTAGGTGAGAATAGAATCATCATCCTAGCACTAAATTGTGTTAATGGTAGGAGAGTCTTCTCCCACAATTTCATGATGGGTCAAAGGGATGGATAAGGGTGCCCCTTCCTTTTGATAAGTAAAGGGACTAATGGTAATCATATTGACAAGAAAAAGTTAGGTGGGATAATATCCTCATCCTCACACTCAAGTGGAGGGGATGCTAGTGAGGAAGGGGTCTCTTATTCAATAATGGTAGATATAGGCTATGTGGATTTCTTCTTATTGGGTAGAATGAATCCAATATCATGCTTCTTGTGAGGCTTTCAATTCTTAATCTATATTGATGTGTGTGGTCCATGCTCATATCACCCTAAACCAAACCTTTTCTAGGCACACCTATAGAGGTATGTTTTGGTGAAGTTCAGGTTGTCCAACTAAGGGAAGGTGGAGGTGAGTGGTTGAGGTGAAGAGGGTGTAGTGACAATGTTAAGTGGATTTTCAATTCCCCCATAAATGACATTGGTTTGATAGCTGAGAGGTCACAAAGGAATAATGGTTGTAATTTGGGGATCATAACCTGGTTGGTAGTTGAGTTTTCTATATTCCTAAGGAGTTTAGAAGGAATCAAGGTTGAGGAGATGATATTCTCCAAGGGTAAGGCATTATAAGGTAGGTTATAAGGGATCAATGGTGGGTATCTAGTCTAAAATAATATATGAAATGATAGATGCCTCTATGGAATAGGAAGCAATGGCTTCATTTTCCATGGTTGAGGGCTTGGTGGTGGATGTTTGGGGTGATTTTATAGAGGGTGAGAGGACATCATTAGGTCACTATGTCATGTTTCATGATACAAAAGGACTTGGGTCATCTTGAATGGTGATAACCTAACCTTCATGTTCAAAATTAACACAATAATAGAGGGTAGAAGGTGCACAATCCATAGAGAAGATCCAAGGTCTTCTTAGAAGAACATTGTACTAGAATTCACCTTTGACCACATAAAAAAGTTAGGGTAGCATGCAAGGTCCTAGATGAATGTGAAGGACAATGGTTCCAAAGGTATTGGTCATGGTGTCGTTAAAGGATCTAAAGATAGCTAAAGTTTTGGACATGACATTATCCATTAATTTGAGTTGGTCATAGGCATGGGAACAAATGATGTTGATGTTGGCTCCCCCATCAATCATAACCCATTTGATGTGGGTTTAGTTAGAGAGGAATATTTAGGTCCTCATGGTGGATAGAAGGTATCTCTAAGTCCTTAAAGGTAACAAGGGTAGAGGGTTGGAGAGCACCAATGGTCTTTATAGGTCAGGAGTCTCCTAGTTTGACCTCAATGGCTTGCATATCCCCTTTCATGGCTTAGAAATGGTGAGGTGAGGTTTAAATGAGCTCTTAAAGGCTCATCTTAGTTATAGTCTGGTGGAAATATAGGGGTTATTCTTATAGGTGCCTAATATGGTCACTTTAGGGTTAGCTAAACATGAAGAGATTGGGATCTAGTTTGGTTTAGGGTGAGAAGGTAGATATATCCATGGAATAAACACCTTGGCCTTATCTTTATCCTTTTGTTGTGATCATGTGACCACATTAATGGCATGAATAGAGGGTAAGGATGTGATAGAAGGCTGGGTAGGTTCCCCATCACTCTGAGGTGAGAGTGGGGGATTTAGAAGTGATCTAGAAAATGACTATTGGGTGTGTTAGTAAAGGGGCAGGGGAGTTCATCTAAGAAGAGGTCATCTTCCTCAAACAGATGATGGATAATGACCTAGATATATTTGTAGTTCTCCATGTCATGCATAGGTATCCTATGATAGGAATATATTTGATGGTCATTATACAAAGTTGGTTTTGAACCAAGATGATCCAAATGTATGATAGGAAGTAATGTGAGGCAAGAGTATTGTGATAACCTTTGAAAAATGGTTATATAGGATTCAACCAGAGGTGGGAATAGAGGATGTGGTTTTGGTTGATAAGCTGGGTGTTTTGGTGATAATGGGTTTGGTGAGAGGGGGTTTAGGTAATGTGGTGTTTCTAGTTAATGGTTTTGGTTTGGGTATGTTGGTAGTTGGAGTGTTTGAGGTTGATAGTATGGACATTGGTAATTTAGGAAAAACTATTCTATCAGATAGTAAGTGCACTATTGTAGCCAATAGTTGTGGGTGGCATATGGTAAAATAAGCCTATTTTTCAAGTAAAGTTGAGGGATGAGGTCCAAAGATGGAAGGTAAGTTGGAAGGAGGTATATTCCTAGACATATGGCCTTTCAATGGTTTCACCTCTTTGGTTGGTTTGGGTTGAGGCCTAGGTCTAGGCTCAAATGTGGTTAATTCTAATTTTAGAGATGGGTGGACCAAACTCCATGTAGGAAAGGAACCAGGATTTGTGAAGGTTTTGGTTGGTTGTTTGATTACTTAAGACATGATTGCCTTGGTTGATTGAAAGGGTAAGGGGTTGGCAGAAGTTTTGATTGGTTTAAGAGTGGGTGAAAAATGATAGATTAGCTGGCTAAATGTGTGTCTAAAAGTTGAGGTTTGTTGATGTAAGGGAGCCCTAACTAGTGCCAGAAAGTGGTTTGATCCATATCCAATTTTAATCCAAATTTCAATTTTTGAACTAATGTAGAGAAAGGTTTGTGTACTAGTCTTGATCCCTAGGTAGTGGATGCAAAGGATAAAGTTGTAGGATGGGGAGGATGGGTGGTAGTTTGTTCCATTTCCTCAAGTGAGACATGTAAGGTTGAAATAGGTAGTTTCTACATCAGAGGTGTTGGTGATGACATTTATCTTTTAGGGATAAAGTCCATAAGAGTAGTGGTTTGCTTGGTAGTTAGGGAGATGGTGAATTAGTAATAGTTATTTTCTCATATATGTTAGTTAAGGTGGTAGTTGATGATTCCAAAGCCTCTATGAGTGAAGCTATGGAGAAAGGGACCTCCTTGATTTGGGTCTCCAAAGGAGGGGAAGGTGACTTCACCACCTCAATAGATGAGATGGGGAAGGAGTAGGTAGATTAGATGCTTGAGTCTTCATGGATGAGTGTATCAAGAACCATATTGATTATGTGGGCATCATGGGAGAGTTCATCTTGCGTTTCCTTGCTTTTGGCAGGGGCAAGGTGGGGGGAAAAGGTTTACTGAAGATGTCAAGAGCTTGATTTTGAGGGGCATTGGGGTTATCCAACACAAGTTCCCCCCTGTTAATAAGGATTTGAATAACATTATTAAAGGTATTAAATCAACTGACGTCATGTCTAATTACCTAATGAAAATAATAAAGGTCATTCTCATTGTACCAAATAGGTGCAGGATGAGAAGAATCAAACTACTAAGGAGGTTTGATGGGGGGAAGTTATATGAGGTTAGCTTTTAGTAGTTTTTCTAGAATTGAGGCATAAGATTCTCCAAGTGGAGTAAACTATTTTTGGTTTCTTCAGTTTAGGTTATGTGCATTTTGGTTAAAGGGATTGAGAGGATTTTGCTGATTGACATTAGGTGGTGGGGCGATTTTAAGGACAACTGCATTCATAGTTCCCTTGCTCTTGGTTTTGATGTTAGTTTGACTTTTTAGTTTGAAGGTGGAGGTTTCATTGGTCTTGAAGGTAGAGTTCTTCTTTTTTAACTTCAATTTACCCTCATTTATGTCTTGGTTCTCTAGTTTACATGCTATGGTAAAAGCTTCATCTAAATTTCTAAAGCTTTGAACATGGAATGTAGAAGAAATATGTTTGGTGCAGGATCGAGCAAAAAGCTCTATAAGTTTAGGCTGAGGAAAGGAAAATGAAAGCTGATTAATCAATCTTATCCAATGGGAGATGAAATCGGAAATGGATTCATCATTAAATTTCTTGATAGAATAGAGGTTGGTGATAGAGATCTTCTTGGAAATTTTAATGAAGAAGTGATCTAACAAGACTTGAGCTAGTTGGATAAAAGAAAAGATCGAATGCTTGGTGATCACACTATACCAATCAAGTGTTAGGTTGGAAAAAGACATGGGGAAGGTATAAAGGAGAAGGACATCATCATAAGAAATCATATAACATACATGTCTAAAAGTCCTATGGTGTTTTTGGGGGTATTCCTTTCTCTAAAATTTGGTAAATTTAAAATCTCCCATTGAGGAGGGTAAGGTCTAATAGGGACAGGGGGATGAATAGGTTCATTAAAAATCTAATCATATGATAGGATGTTATGAGCCCCTAAAATATATGACTCAAGGTTTGTCATTTTGTCCATCAGCATCTTCATTAAGTCAGTTTGAGGTGGTGCAACCAAAGGATCATAAGGTGTATACTGTAGTTGTGGTTGAGTGATATACTAGTAATTGGTTGACGGTTGAGAGGCTACCACATATTGGAATGTGGATGCTAGAAGTTGGGTAGGTGGTATGTAATGGTACGTAGATGATGGTGGTTTGGTAGTGGGTATATACCCTTTTGAGTTAGGGATGTATCTTAGGTTAGGCATGATGGGTACTTATTGAGGGATTCCTACAGGTTGGGTATGGGTGGTAGTTGGGTTGGTGACAAGAGGTGAGGTAGTGACCTTCATGCTAATGGGTGGTGAAGTAAAGGGTATGGAAACCATAAAGTTTGATAAGGGGTATTGATTAATGGGTTAGGCTTGATAGGGGGAAGGTTGGTAGTGTTGATGGTAGGTGCTCTAATAGTGGGCGGAGTATGATGGGTTAGTGGTTGGGTTGTTCCTAAGGTGGAGGAGTCATTGGTAGGGGAGAAAGGTGTAAGGTAATGGTTGGTTGGTTTTCAACTATGGTATCAAAAGGGTTAGTAGAAAAAGATGCCTAGGTAGTCAAAGCTTGGGTAGTGACCACTGTAATAGAAACATCCCCCATAAGGCAAGATGGCATACCATAAGGAGGATCCATAGATGGAGTTGAAATTGAGGCATCGTAAGGGGAGGTGTTAAGGTATTACTAAAGGGAAACTGGGTTATTGTCCAAAGAAGGGGTAAAGTATGTGTCTGCATGGGGAAATACTTGAGGAATATTAGGGCTTCCCAAAAGATGGGGTGAGTCTTCTACTTCAAAGATGTACTCCATAGATGGGGAAGTAGAAGAGGTTAGTTGGTCCAGTGATGGGTTTTGTTCCACTAGGTCTCTTCACTACTAGCTTGTGAGAGCCATGGAAGAAAGGGGGATAGAATACAAGAATAAACTCATCACTCAAATAGAATAAGACAAGAAAATTATCAAGGCAATCAAGACAAACACTATAAAGTACATTAAGCCTAGAGGTTAGTTTTAATCTTATTTTTTAGTTTATACCTTAGTTTATAAAAATCTGTGATAGAAGTTGGCTTGTAGAATAGGTAATATAGGAGAAATATATAGTTTGTTTTGGGTTGTTTATGATATCAAAAGAATTAGTATTGGAATTTGATACAATGCTTGGTATTGGGGTGTAGCCCCTCACTTCACACACTGTAGAGATAAGGGTATTGAATGATTTGCTAATATATACCAAATTCAATAGTTTATACTCAACTTGAGAGCTGACTGGGCTCTCCCCTTGGTAATGACCTCCAAGTAGTATTTCTAGGAAAGGGGAAGGTGACTACTAGGTGATGAATTCCTAGTCAGGCTTTGTCTCAAATTATTTTGATGTTTAATTGATGAAAGTGGTTTGGCTAGTGTGTGGAACAAGAGTGGTGCTACGCTAAGATAACTATGCTTTAATTCAAAGTGAAATAATATTAAAATATAGAAATATATGTAGTTGATTTTAATCCCAAAAGAAATTTTAGTTTCAATTATGAGTACATAAAGAGAGAAGAGCATACAAATGTAGAGAAAAATGCAAGTAGAGACTCTACATCCCACCGAGCGTGCTAGAATGTTTCATGAGAAAAATTGCTAAAGTTATAAAGAAAGAGAGAAAATAAAGTTGATATGGGTATGGTTGAAAATAATATTTGTTTGTGTGCACATTTAATTATAATATTGTGGATAACTCCTCTTTGGCTTGGGAGGAAGCCCTGCATATAAGAAAACACTAAAGTAAACTTATTCATTATATGGATAGTTGGGTGGATTGTTTAGCAATAACTATATATTATAAGGAAGAACTTCCTTATGGGTTGTCAATCCACACATTTTAAACAATTAAGTTCACAAAACTATAAATAAGGTACTTGCTTCAATAATCAAAAGGTATTGAAATAGAACACAAGAACACTTGCTTTGAAAATAAACTAGAAATGATCAAATTAGTGGTAAAATAATTAATACTAGTGATAAGGGGTTAGGGAAGCTTTGGAAAATATAAAAGGGGTTTGTGAGTGATCATAAACATAAAAACCTATGTTTGGATGGGAGTAGATGGGTGAAAATAGCTTGCTAGTTTTCACTGCCATAATGACTGTCAGTGGTTAGGGTGATCATCAGTATTTATGATGATAGTTAGTGGTCAATCTGACCATCGATGGTTGGGTAGATCATTAGTGGTTGATTCAACTATTGATGGTTACTATTGAGTTTTGGGTTATTAAATTTATAAATAATGGGATATGAAATATGGATTCTTGGAAATGGGCAAGGACTAGGCTGATTACAAAATGGAAATGAAGTAAATGAATATTAACAAATAATTACTTATCTTACCAAAATTTGATTGGGTGAGTGGTTGAATTATTTATAAAGTTGGTGTAATATATCTTGATTCTGATAGATTAATATTACTTAAGAACTTGATTGAGATATGACAGTGAGTTAGCTCTCAATATGATGGCTAGATTATTGATGATGTTGATGACATTGATTGACCTACAAAAGATACTCCTAAATACACAAACTCCTGATAATTATTGTAGATTCATTTCTCTTCTAGGCTCCCCTCTTTTTATAGGTACAAGTAAGAGGTAGAAGTCAAGCTGAAACTAGGCCATCTAAATATAATTTATCCATGTAAAGGCTCACAACAAGATTTAGAGCAATTATATTTAGAAAAGCTCAGTGGATGGCTGCATGTTCTTGGTTAAGGAGACACACCCTAACCATTGATGGTTAGGGTTTCCCAAGTGTGACAGTCGATGGTCAGGTCTAAAAGGAAAAAAGGGGTTGAAAGTTAGGTTAAGCTAGTTTGTGAAACTAACTATGGATGAGATTGGTTAGGCCAGATTGGTGAATATTGGTCCCAAGAGGGTCCTATGTAGTCTAGGGGTTTTTTTGACATTCAGAATCATAGTGTGCATATTTCTAGTGTCTACAAGTGGTCAATTTTAACATGGTATTAGAGTGAGGTTCTAATAAATGAACATAATTGATTTGTTGCATTCTTAAATACTGGATTGATTTCTAATTTGCATTCTGACAAAAAAAATTAGAGTAAATTTAAATATATGAATGTTTAATCTATAGTTTTGTATCCTCTAACTCTCTACATCATATTAAATTATTTGTTTGTTTCCATCCTAAAAACAAGGAAGGATATCGATGCTAAGGATCCAACCACCAAGTGGAGGACAACAAATTGAGAGCCATCTAAAAATTCATTGATAAAGTTGACTATTTACATATTATTGGGATAATATTTTATGAATTGAAGAGCCAACTTGAATGCACCTCCATCCCAAGCCATCATGAAAGTGTGTTAATAGAATTATGTGGCTTCAAAACTATCATAATATTAAAATTTTACTTAACAACCTATAGAAAACCCTCTACATTGGTGTTCATATAGTGGATATCTGCATGCTCATTTGGTTTCAACTATCTTGCACAACTAGGTCATCATCTATCATGCCTATAAATCCATCAAGATAATATCATATCATGTCCTCCAATGATCTCTCGACATCACATGGATTTATGTTCATCCACCCTCCTCCACATGAAATTAGGTCTCTTATCCATGTATGACATGCTACCCAAAGCCTCCTCCTAGTTTATCCTCCTCCTAAGTAGATTGATTTCTCCCAATCATATCTCACTTGAGCATTAACCTTTAAATGCTATAATCATGGTAAAGAAAATCTTTCGCACCCAGTCACTCATCATTCTTAGTCATCCTCCTAAATTGATGGTTTCAAAAGGATTTTTGAGTTTTTTTTTAGAATTCTAAGGCACCAAGCCAATGGTTTTCAAATTCATTCCTTCATTTATTTGAAAGGTCAAGGATTTCTTAGGATTATTATTATTTTTAACTCAACATTCACTTTTGTTGGGGATCAACCAACAATGTTGATTACACTTATGAAAGCAATAAACGCGGAATTAAATCAAATAGATAAGTAACTAGAATAAAAAATATAGCAAGAAGAAGAGATACAAGAAACCACCCTGAAAACTTGTATTAAACTCTTTACAAAAGGAATACAATTGAATAAACTTCTTTTCTTCCACACCTCTCTCAGATGTACAGATCTCTCTCTAGATCTCTTTCCCTCAAGAGCTCTCTCTCAATTACAATCAACTCCAACAACCTGGAATGATTCACATATACAATTATTTACTATTCAACATTACAATAATCTACAATAAGCTAAGAAGAATTATCCTATTATATAATAATTAGGAAACATGAGCATACAACTACAGCCATTAGATGCACCTCCTAATCAAGGGCTCTAAATAGTCTTACTAATAATAGAGATGCGGACTTAAGACTATCACTTAATCCTAACATCCAAACATTATGTTATGTCCATGGAAATAGCTTTCTGGATGCACAGGTAACCAACATCGGTTCCTACCTATTTGTCTGTGACCGATGTTGGCAGATTCCTGTCGACGTTGGCATCTCCTGAACTGCTCCTGATCGACGTCGGTCGCACGTGACCGGCGCTGGTGACTGTGTAAACCTACAACTTTGAAATGCGCTCCTTTGGTGAAGCTTTTATCTCCACACCTTAACAATCTCCCACTTGGAGATAAACAGCTGCACCAGTACCTGTACAGCAACATCTTCTAGCTCCTCCATCTTCAACTCAATCATGAAGACCAACAGAAGTTGAATGAAGATTCAACTTCTCCTTTGTAACCGGCTTGGTTAACATATCCGCAGGATTCTTATCTGTATGGATCTTCTCTAGCTTCAACTCACCATCCTCCAATACCTGTCTTATGAAGTGGTACCTAAGCTGTATATGCTTTGTTCTTGAATGAAAGGCTGAATTCTTAGCCAAATGGATTGCACTTTGACTATCACTGTATAGTCTGCAACTCTCTTACTCCTTTCCAAGATCTTCCATGAACCGTGTCATCCATATCATCTCTTTGCTAGCCTCTGTGACTGCAATATATTCTACTTCTGTAGTTGACAAGGCAACAACCTTCTTCAACTTTGATATCCAGCTAACCGCTGTTCCACCTACAGTGAAAACATATCCTGTGGTGCTTCTCCTGCCATCCAAATCACCTACCATATCTGAATCTACATAACCTTGTAGAGAATTATCTGAACCTCCATAGCACAAATGCCTACTGCTGGATCCTCTCAGATATCTAAGGATCCACTAAACTGCTTTCCAGTGCTCCTTTCTTGGATTGGCCATATACTTACTTACAACTCCCACTGCTTGGGCAATATCCAGTCTAGTACAAACCATTACATACATTAAACTCCCTACTGTGGAAGAATATGGAACTCTACTCATGTACTCTACCTCATCATGTGAATTAGGACATTGTTCTTTACTAAACTTAAAATTTCCAGCCATAGGTGTGCTTACCGATTTTGCATCCTGCATATTGAACCGTTTCAACACCTTGTCCACATAATCCTCTTGAGACAAAATCAACCTATGATTTTTCCTGTCTCTCTTAATGTTCATGCCAAGGATTTTATTTGTTGATCCCAAATCATTCATGGCAAACGTGTGAGCTAATTTCACCTTAAGCTCAGAGATATCCTACATGTGTGATCCTGTAACTAGCATATCATCTACATACAACAACAGAATAATATATCTACCATTATCCAATCTCTTAAAATACACACAATGGTCAGATTGACATCTACTATAGCCATGCTCAGTCATAAACTTGTCAAATCTCAAATACCATTGCCTAGGAGCTTGCTTGAGGCCATACAAGCTTTTCTTCAATCTGCACACTAACTTCTCCTTACTTTTGACCTCGAATCCTTCTAGCTGATCCATATATATTTCTTCATCTAAATCTCCATGAAGAAACGTTGTCTTAACATCAAGCTGCTCAAGATGCAAATCCTCAATAGTAACTAAAGATAGTACAGTCTGTATAGAAGTCATTTTAACAACAAGAAAAAAAATCTCACCAAAGTCAATACCTGATTTTTGTACAAATCCTTTCACTACTAACCTGGCCTTATATCTCATCTTTCCATTCTCACCTTCTTTCAATCTATAGGTCCATCTATTATTCAATGTCTTCTTTCTTGCTGGCAACTCAACCAAATCCCATGTTTGATTCTCTTTCAAGGACTCCATTTCCTCAACCATGCCATGCTCCCACTGATCCTTAGATTTCACCTATATTGCTTCATCAAAACTCTCTGGTTCTCCACCATCAGTTAGCAATAAATAGAATAATGAAGGGGAATATCGAATTGGAGGTTTACTTACTCTTTCTGTCCTCCTGATGGGCGTCTGAGACTCATCCACAACACGTTGTCCACCCAAATTATCTGACAGTGACCGACCTCGGTCACTTCCAAGCCTGTAACTGGTCGACGTCGGTTCTTCCTGACTGACGTCGGTTCCTGCCTGACTGACGTCGGTCACTGTATGACCGACATCGGTTCCTGTTCTACCGATGTCAGTTCCTTCATGACCGACATTGGTCTCTGTGTTTTCCTGTCTGTGATTAATTTTTCCTACGAGCTCATTTTGGACCGTCACATCGTCTAATTCTCCATTGCTCTACCCAGATTGATTCAGCTTCTTCAGCTGATCACTATACATCACTTTTTCATTGAAAATAACATCACGGCTCCTTATTATTTTGTTAGTTCCTAGATTCCAAAACCTGAATCTGAATTCATCAGAGCCATAGCCAATAAATGTGCACCTCATAGACTTAGCATCTAGCTTCTTTCTATTTTCCTTATAAACATGCACAAAGGGTTCACAACCAAAAACTTTGAGAAATGAGATATCTACCTTTTTACCTATCCATGCCTCTTCTGGAATTCCACCATCTAGAGCTGTAGAGGGTCCTCTGTTAATCAAGTACACTGCAGTGTCAACAGCTTCTACCCAAAAATCTAAGGGCAAACCAACGTGTAATCTCATACACCTTGCACGCTCCATGATTGTTCTGTTCATCCTTTCAGCAACTCCATTTTGCTGAGGTGTCCTTGGAACCGTCCTTTGCCTATGGATTCCATGCATATAAAAATACCAATTGAACTTATAGCTGTAGAACTCACCACCATTGTCAGATCTCAGGCACTTCAATCTCCTGCCTATTTCATTCTCAACCATAGCTTTCCAAATCTTAAACATGTCAAAAACATCATATTTCTTCTTAATACAATAGACCCATACCTTTCTAGTAGCATCATCTATGAAGGAAACATAGTACTGTGATCCCCCAATAGAAGCAACTTGAGCTGGTCCCCACACGTCTGTGTGAACAAGCTGCAATTTGTGCTTCTTCTTTATTGACCCAGTCTTAAGAAAACTCACTCTCTTTTATTTTCCAAAAATACAGTCTTCACAAAAATCTAGATCTATGCTTTTCAAATTTGGAAACGTACCTTTTGACTTAAGAATTGTCATTCCCTTCTCACTCATGTGGCCAAGCCTTTGATGCCACAACTTTGCATCTACATCTGAAGTAGATAATACAGAAGGAGAAATATCAGTAATACAATTACATAAATAGAGAGTACCTACTCTCTTACCTCTGGCCATTACAAGTGCACCCTTGGTCACCTTCCAAGATTCAGCTGTGAGAGTTACTGTACAACCCTCATCCCCTAACTTTCCTGCAGAAATCAAATTTCTCTTCAAGCTCGGAACATGCATAACATCTCTCAACACCCATGTGTTGCCATTTTGCATTTTCAGCTACACTTTTCTTTTGCCAATAATTTTACAAGGCTCATCATCCCCTAAATACACTATTCCAAAATCTCCATGCACATAGTCACTAAAATATTCTCTATTAGGGGTAGCATGAAAAGATGCATCAGAATCTAACACCCAAGATTCTATATTATTATGCAAAGAGAATATTAAAGCATCTTGTGCATACCTGCAACCTTTGCTTCTTCTTTTCCTTCATGCTGATTGTCCTCCTTAGGCTTTGACCAGCAATCTCTGCTTATGTGCCCTATCTTTCCACAATTCCAGCATTGTGGCTTCCTGCCATTTCTAGATTTGGATCTACCTCTCACCTTTGATTTAGATCTTGATCTCCCTTTCTTGCTCTTCTCTTTTTGCCTTCCCCTACTCTCAAAACTTAAAGCATTCCCTGATGTTTCCTCTGTGCTTTTCCTGCGAATTTCTTCATTCAAGATTACACTAATAACATCCTCTACTTTTAAAATATTTGAAGCAGATGCAGTATTACTAACTGCCATTACCAAGCTATGCCAGCTTTCAGGAAAAGAACATAATATTAAAAGAGCTTTAATTTCATCATCAAACACTATTTTGACTGAACTTAATTGATTTACAATTCCATGGAAATCATTTAGATGATTAAATACAGATCCACCTTCCTACATACGCAAATTAAATAATTGCTTCATAAGATATACCTTATTTGAAGCTGAGGGTTTTTCATACAAATTTGCTAAAGTAGTCATTAACTCTACCTTAGACTTTGCCTCTGATAAATTAGATATCACAGTAGATGCCAGACTCAGTCTTATAGACCCCAGAGCCTTTCTATCAAGAACTTCTCATTCTTCATCACCCATGTCTGTGGGCTTCTTTGCAATCCCACCTAACGGTAAGTATAGATCTTTTTGATACAGATAATCCTCTATCTGCATTCTCCAATGTTGATAATTCTTGCCATTAAACTTCTCCATTCTCAATTTACTTTCTTCTACCATTGCTTCTCCCACTCAAACAGAAATCCCTGTGAGTAACCTATAATCAATACACACTAACTAGAACTAAAATACCTATTAGTCAACTTGAGCTCTGATACCACTTGTTGGGGATCAACCAAAAATGTTGATTACACTTATGAAAGCAATAAACGTGGAATTAAATCAGATAGATAAGTAACTAGAATTAGAAATATAGCAAGAAGAAGAGATACAAGAAACCACCCTGAAAACTTGTATTAAACTCTTTACAGAAGGAATACAATTGAAGAAACTTTTTTTCTTCCACACGTCTCTCAGATGTACAGATCTCTCTCTAGATCTCTTTCCCTCAAGAGCTCTCTCTCTCAATTAAAATCAACTCTAACAACCTGGAATGATTCACATATACAATTCTGTACTGTTCAACATTACAATACTCTACAATAAGCTAAGAAAAATTATCCTATTATATAATAATTAGGAAACATGAGCATACAACTACAGCCATTAGATGCACCTCCTAATCAAGGGCTCTAAATAGTCTTACTAATAATAGAGATGTGGACTTAAGACTATCACTTAATCCTAACATGCAAACATTTTGTCCTGTCCATGAAAATAGCTTTCTAGATGCACAAGTAACCGACGTTGGTCCCTACATGTTTGCCTGTGACCGATGTCGGCCAATTCCTACCAACGTCGGCATCTCCTGGACTGCTTCTGACCGACGTCGATCGCTCCTGACCGACGCCGGTGACTGTGTAAACCTGCAACTTTGCAATGCGCTCCTTTGGTGAAGTTTTTAGCTCCACACCTTAACAACTTTATTCAAATATAAATTTAAATTTTCCAAATTACATGTTTGAATTTACAAATATACATGTTGGATATATAGTATTTTTTAAAACATTAGGCAAAGAGGCGGTTAAGGGGTTGATATCACTAATTTTTTTTAATTAGTAGATGTTATTATTATTTAGTGGGGGGACCTTTATTTATTTATTTTATATAAGCAATATTATTATGAATTATTGTAAAGGGTTATAAGGAGAGTATTACTTATTATTTTATAACATTCATTTTATTTTTACTTGATGAAGATGAAGGGTGAGGCCTAGTTTGGTAGGAGGTCAAACTCCATCATAGGCAAAATAAACATTTTGCTTCTCCTTAATCATTATTGGCCCACATTTTACACTTGTACTCCTCACAGACACATTATCAGTTGAGTTTGATGTCCCTTTTTTATAATTTTTAAAATATCATGTGTATCATTCTTTTTTGATATCATCACATAGATTTCTCATGCACACATTCTCATCTAAGTCTAAGGTCCATCACCCTAGCATGCATTATTACTTAAAAATTACACACACACACACACACACACACACACACACACATAGACAGAGAGAGAGAGAGAGAGAGAGAGAGAGAGAGAGAGAGAGAGAGAGAGAGAGAGAGAGAGAGAGAGAGAGAGAGAGAGAGAGAGAGAGAGAGAGAGAGAGAGAGAGAGAGAGATGTGTGTATGTGTGTCTATGCATGTATGTATATATTGGGGGGGGAGGGTCATTGATGATAGTTTCATTAGTTCTTGCACAATCAGTTTTGTAACCTCAATTTTTTGCACTACACCATGGATCATAACTTGGTTTTGTATCTCACTTTGTATAATTATCATGACTACAAAACTAAAATATAAGTTTTTCTAAGGAGTAAACATTTACACATGATAACTATGAACATGGAAATTGAACCAAAAATTGATGCATATAAAATTAATTGGTCTTATAAGTGTGATGAAGCATATGGTTTTCTTTATTTTTCTATTTCTACTAACTTCCATTTTTTTAACTTTAATCTATAAAAACACAAAATGAGATATGAAATATTTTTGAAGGACTATTTAAAAATTAGGAATGATGAGAGGCCATGAGCTGGAGAATGAGCTCATTAGTTTGAGCCTAGGAAACTTTGATAATATATAGGACTTTTTAACCAAATTTATGTCATTGAGGTTGCAATTGAAATTGTGTGGCATAGCAAAGAAAGATGAGCAATTGATCCTCTTTATTCTTTCCAAATTGGGTTATGATTATTACTTGTTTGTATCTACCTTATATGACACAAAGAGTTTCCTAGGAGCTTCATGGACTATGAGATCCTTATATGATTTTGCTAAAGACATAACTAGGGAGAAAGACAATCTTATTCAAATGGGTAGTTTCAAGTCCTCTAAATCAAATTTCTTATTTTCATGTCATGAAAAATAGAAGGTTTTTTACAGTGAGGATAAGAAATATAGCAAGAAGGACCAAGAGTAACAAAAGGGTAATGAAATTGATCTTAAGGAGTCAATTGAGTCCTCTTTTTCAATCAAGTAACTAAAAAAAGAGTGCCAAATATGCCCGTTATAAGAAATTTGGACATGAATATAAGTGTATGAAGAATACGTTGACCAATAAACAAATATGCTTGAGAAAAATAACTTCAGTGTCCCTAATTCTATTACACAATATTCATCAATATAGGAGTATTATAAGGCAAAAGATAGTATCAAGGGTAAAAGTAACAGAAAGACCCTTGTTGTAGTTTCATCTCAACCTTTCACATGGGTGTTTGATTCTGGTGTTTCACTCCATATGGATTCATCATGAACATTAGAGACATTTTCCATGCCTTGTATTTTGATAGTTGATGATAACTATGTTGAATTTTGTTAGAGAGGGTCTGGTGTAGTGAGTGATGAGAGGGTATGTTGAATTCTCTTATAGGTTCACTCCATTTCACCTATGAGTTATCTCCCCTATTACTTATATTTATTCCTCTTCACCAAGATATCATATTAAAATGTATTACAATCAATAAAATGTAATATATATAATTAATGCATTAATCTTGCTCAAATATAAATATAAGGAGGTTATTCAATGTAAGATAATTATTCTATGTGTTTGACCTACCAGGCATCAAATAGTGGTCATGTCATTGGTTGTTGCTTTAGGGTTTAGGATTGAAATACATGTCCTTTTAAATCCATATATTATATTATTATGAGTCTGTGCCATATCCAATGCTATGTTTCATAAAGTGGAAAATTATTGTCTCTTTACCTCTAGACAACAATGCATATTCATCCATGACAACATCTTACTTGTTAAATAGGCCTTAAATGGACCAGACACTTCCATTCATTAGTTTTAATTTATGGGTTGTGTGTGCATTTAATGTAAATAGGCCAATACCCAATCACTATCCTCTTCAATTATTTCTAGTGCAACATGACTATCATACCCATAAAATATGAGAAGATGTCTATTTTTAGGTGAAACTCCTTATGGTACATATCTTGAGAAATGATGCATCAAGTAAATAAAAAGATATTTTTTCATCCTTGCATTAGCTTGGGCAGCCATATATATACTTGGTTCACAACTTGAAATAAAATTTTGCTACCACATTATTTATTTGAAATGGTAAAACATTGAAATACTTTGGCAAGTTTTATTCACACATGCCAAAATTTTGATTCATTTTATATTATTTGAAATTATCTATGCCACACTCCTTACCCCTTTTAAGACAATGGCTCATGTGCCATAATTACTTCTAGCTTTCACCCTCATCTCATCATAATTACATATTTTATGTGGTTGATAATGGTTTTTAGCATAAATAATCCTTCCCATTGTGAGAGACCATGTCATTAAAATGATTGGGTTTAATTTCACATATGTGGGAAACTATGCCTTCAAATGCAATATTAAAAACTCATGCCCATATTGGTCAAATATTTTTACCACTATATGATCTTATATTGTTTTTCAACTCAAAAATAGTTGGTAGCCCCTCTAGTTACTTGTTTTAATTATTTTGAGTCAATTGGACAAAATACTTGGTTTCATACCCCACTTTACAATTAAAATATTTTTTGAGTAACCATTTTCCTCCACATATCTCATTTTAATTTTCATATTATTTTTTATCCACTCTCTATGGATGGGGTTGGTAAGGGGCTGGTCTTGAACAAATTGATTATCTACCTCTTTGGCCACTCGGTTGCTCTTCAGTCACTTCCCTCTGTTGTTGGTTCATAGTGGGGCTCTTCATTAACCTCTTTTTCAACAACATCAAAAAATTAAAATCTTCTATTCTTAATTTTTTCATGTGTCCATTATCTAACAAATTACATCTTCTTCTTGGGATTATTCATGTTGAACTACAATAATCAGAAATATATAAAAATGACAATGGAATTGAAAACATATCAAAAATGATATGGAGAATAATATTTGTAATGTTGAAAATGTTATTGAATAACACAAAAACATGAATGAATAGGAAAATATCAATATCACAACGAAATGAATTCATAAAAGGATTGGGTTTGATACATCTGACTCAATATTTATTAGTATGTGAATGAAAACCATAAAGGCTTCCATCCACATACTAATAAATTCTAATACATACAAACACATGTGTCTTATAACATGGCCCTTTGTTGCATATTAATGACCCATATTAACTTGAAAATGGTCATCATTTCATAAATTTTTAAGCCAATTTATTATTAAACCAATTTGACTCAATAATTTTAAGCATATTATTATTGGTCAAATTTATAAAATTTAGGTTCTAACTATTGGTCATGCCTATAAAAGACTAAAAATGGCATACCATGTGGTTTAAATTTTTTTTCATAGGTAAGCCCACTAGATTGGATGGAGGGAGAAGAAAACCTTTGCTATAATTTTGAAATCATTAAATTGTCTAAATGTT
>JARHVA010008939.1:255000-257500 GCA_037957365.1 Torreya grandis | reverse complement strand
GAGATCTGCATGGAGGTGGAACATTGATCTATAATTTATTAGGAGCTACAAACATGGCACTAGAAGGAGGATTTTAAGTTGTAATTCTACTTATTTACTACTGCATTGGATAGATCTACACTTGGCATTGGATCTTACCTACATTAAATCTGATTATTTATTCTTGCATTGAAGATATAATTATTATGTTAACATATATTATATTTTAGTGTTTTTATCCATGAAATCATGTGCAAAGGCATTCTAAACCCCCACAATACCTTAATATTCTCTTGGAAGTCTTGTTGATGCATTTGATTTTCCTAATTTTAGAAAATTTCTTCTCCTTAGTGATGTATAAATCCTTTCTCCTCCTTGATAACTCAAAACCTAATTTTGTCCTAAAAATATTAAAAATTAAAGTTTGTTTTAATTTTATTTAAAATATCTTTATGTATTTTTTTTAAATTAAACACCTTTAAAAAAAATTCATGTGGAGGGGCCAATTCTCGTATAAGTTACACTTGAGCTCTCCTACTATATTGACTTGAGTTCTCTCGTGAGATTGATTGCATTTCTCTTATAGGTTCAGTCTATTTCTCCTATGAGTTCTCTCCCCTATTATTTCTATTTATTCATCTTCCCAGAATATTATAATGAAATGTAATATTGAAATTAACGATTTTTTTTTTAGTTTTGAACACAAGAAGGTTATTCATTGTAACAAAATTCTTCTAAGTGATCCACTTACCAGATGTCAAATAGTGGTCAATTCTAACATGGTATCAAAGTGAGGTGTTAATAAATGAACATCATTAATTTTTTGCATTCTTAAATCTTCAATTGATTTCTAATTTCTATATTAACATAAATTGTTGAGAGGAAATTAAAATATATGAGTGTTTAATCTATATTTTTTTATCCTCTAACTCTCTACATCATATTAAATTCCTTGTTCCTTGCCATCCTAAAAACAAGGAAGGATATCGATGCTAAGGATCTAACCACCAAGTGGAAGATAACAACTTTAAATTCATATAAAGAGTCTTTGATAAAGTATACTATTTGTAGATTATTGGGATAATCCTTTATGAATTGAAGAGTCAACTTGAATGTACCTCCATCCTAAAAGATCATGAAAGTGTGTTAATAGAATTATGTGGCTTTAAAACTATCATAATATTAAAATTCTAGTTAATAACCTCTCAGAAACCCTCTACATTAGTGTTCATATTATGTATATCTACATGGTCATTTGGTTTCAACTATCTCACATAACCTGGTCATCATCTATCATGCTTTCAACTCCATCAAGATAATATCAAATCATGTCCTCTAATGATATCTCAACATCACATGGATTTATTGTTAAGCATGGGATATATTGATTCACAATATATCTTTTACTTAATCAAATCCCTTTACTTTAACCACTTAGTCACACATTTAAGATATGAAATAAAACTAAATGCAATAACATGCACCACATAAGAGAGAGAAAGAGACACCAGATTTTACATGGAAACCCAAAGTAGGCAAAAGCACAGATAATAATCTCAAGTATGTAAATGAGCACCAAATCAAGTTTACAATGTTTGCAAGCACCAACTTGTAAGAGTACCAACCCCTTTGTTGAGCACCACCACAATAATGGTTTGTGAGCACCCACCCACATGAGCACCAAACTTGTCTTGCATGACCCTTTGAATTCCTCTAGGTGACCCTTCTTGTGAAAATTCATCCTTTCCCTCTTTTGTCTTTACTTGGCAACTCTTTGACTTCCTCATGGGCCCTCTTTTGTCTCTATGAAACCAAATATATATTTGTTAATATTTAATTAATATTAACACACTTTAGCCAAGATATGAACATTAAAAACACCTTTAGACATTAAATGTTATATTACTAGACTTTTGACATCAATGAAAATATATCCAACAATATCCCCCTTTGTTATTGATTGCAACCTCAAACTAAAATTGTAACATTTTAAAACCCTGTACTGCACATGCCAACCTAAAATTGAGACCTACACAAACTGCAAACTAAACCAACGAAAACCATTTAGTAACTCCCCCTTATTATAGCATCCTATTTTTTGAACCTGTTCCTATACCTATTCCTATATTTCTCCCCCTTGGACATCAATGTCAATGATTTTGACCTAGACCTAACACTTATCTCCCCCTCAACTGATATATAAATTAATCTGTGAACTCACCTTCATGACTTTCTTGTTATGTAACACAACCAAGACCCAATAACATCCACCATGCTTCAATTTTTTTTTAAATGTCTCCTTGAAGCCTAGAAGAGACACCCCACACAAAGGGTCCTTGAATAAAATGAACTCAGGAGATGCCCACATCTCCTTTGTTACTTCCTTGATCTTCTTGCATCTATAAGACTCATTTCTTTCTCTTAGAATCCATTTAGGCATGCCTAACTTCTTTGAATCACTAACCCCAACATCTATAATTTTGTTCATCTTCTTAACTCTTAAAACTATCTTATCTTGACA
>JARHVA010008939.1:195000-250000 GCA_037957365.1 Torreya grandis | reverse complement strand
ATCATTAAGTTTTTATAACATTTATGATGAGTTAGATCATTTATAATAGATACTTGATGATGAGGATTCATTTTCCAGTTCAAATGATAAATATAGTGATGAGGATTCCCCTCCTTCCATAGATAACTTGTCATTTTAGAAGTTGATTAATCTCCCCTAGATATCCATTTTTAGGTCCTCGTTAGGCTAGGCAGACACTAAATGGTAAAGTTGATCCGGTTGAGGATCTATTAGATATGAGGTAGACACATTCATAGGTCTAGGGTCTTCCACATGTTTTTATTTCTTATGCTTATGATCCATAGTAATTTCATGGGGCATATGACATTCCTAAGTGGGATTTTTTTTTACTTGAGAAGTATAGTTCTTTTCTTATGGTTCATCATTTTTTAGATTCAAGGATTGTTGGGTGATGCTCTCTATTTCACACGATCATTACTTCAGTGAATCTTCTATGTCATTATTTTGACATGTCTACTTTAATGGCTTTACTTTAATTTACTATTGACCAAATTTGACTTTTAGTTAAATTGGGTCAACCCATACATTTCTAAAAAGTTTATAGGTTTCCACATGTCTTATAGGGGTCTCATGTTGATCTAAATGCCTTACATATCCTTGCTCTAGCCTTGGTATAAGCTTATCTCTCTTGTACATACCTAGTCAACTAAAGTCAACCATGGTCAAACATCATCAAATTTCTAAATTATGTTCTAATATGGTCTTTTAGATGTTTTAAGATGTTCACAAGTCATTAATTTACATTTTACCATGTTTTATAGGCCCAAAACACCTTTTGGTCATATTTCTAACTCAATTAATTACTTGTACAGACTTTTCAAAGAGAAAATTTGTCACCAAGCTTGACCCTATTATGGAGGAGGTTAAGAAATGTCAATCATCAGTCAGATGTTAGTCTAAGAAGTAGTTATACGTAAAATAAGGTAACTTTCCCTTGAAAATAGGCCATTACTAGCACTTGTACGGACTAGGGAAGTCTTCCTTCAATAAAAATGTGGGGTAATGTTTATTCATCCTGCTAAAGTCACTTCCACACCTAGCATGTAGATATTTCATCAGAAATTTCATTCTTGGCTTCTGTTTCTCCTTTCTTGTCTTTGCAAGCCAAGGAAGGTCAACTTTGCATACTTGGTGTGAGTCATAGAGGTGGAGTTAGGAACTTAGGGATTCAAATTAATCTAAGTCTAATTCAAATCCATGGTAGGATGTTTGGATTCCCTAGCTTATCTCTTATGAATCATTGCTAAGACCTCAAGCATATTTTTATGTATTCACATCCAAAAGGGGTCACTGTTTGCACTTGTTTTAGAAAAAACTATTTTCATTTGATGAATTTGATTATTTATTATGATTCTCAGGGCCTATCCATAGGCTCCCCATGGTTATATTTCTCTTAGAGGTCTCAAGGTCTCAATAGGCCTCTTCTATACTTATTTTTTTCTTGTAAACTAGTCTTTTCACACTTTCAACTATTTCAAGTGATGAATAAGGTTTTCCACATTGATATGAAAGAATGAGACATTTTTCTTGGTGATTGAATGAATGAATATGCATTTAGAAGTCTTGGAACAAGTTTTGAATTCATAAACTGACAAAGAAATGTTCAAATGTTTATGTTTCTCCTCATTTTTATCCTTCACAATTGTATGAATACCTACAGATAGCCTAAGCAGAAGGTGTAGAGATAACAATGGAGAATTTGGAAAATTTGAGGAGTATTCATTACCTTAACACTATGGAATATCATGATAAAATTTTGATAAGGGTTAACTTCTAAGTGGAGGTTGAAAGTCATCTTCAAAGGTGACAAGATTGAAACTCAGACCTTTGATCCTAAAAAGGTCAAAACATAGCTCCTAGCTCTTTTAGGTTGATTTGGTAGAAATGTCATATAAAACTTTAGTCACTCTTTATTCATCATCCTTATTTTCCTTGAAATGAATAAAAAGTGTAAAAAACTTGAAGGGATAATGATAAGTGGAGAGGGATATTCAAAAGGTCCAAAAGGGCTCTTGAAACCACTGAATTATGTCAATAACATCTACATGTTTGGGACCAAAAGCCGGTTTCCTTCAACCAAAATTGAAAATTAATCTTGTCTTCCATAAAGTAGTGACTCAAAATCTGTCAATTGTCATTCATGGACTATAACATCAAGGGAATATGTTATTTTGTGCTTTTGACTTCCCAATAATATATATTGTCCGTACAAGGCCTGATATGCATCTTCAGTAGGATAAGAAGGCAATGAGTTGGTTTAATGATTTTGATGGTGTTTTAACATTTAAAAATAAATGAATTTAAAAAATATATTTTTTTTACCAAAAGGGTTCAAATAAATATTTTAAGCACTATAACCCAACTCAAGAAGCATGTTCACCTATAGGCTCTAAAGGGCAAAATGTCTCAGTCTAGGCAGTGGTCAAACAAGGTCAAAGAGGGGATAGTTTGTATATATTTTGGTGATATTAGCTCATCCAAGGTGATTATTATTTTTTAAATATGGAATTGAAAATTTACCTATGCTTCACTATAATCAACCTAGTCAAGCCCTATGATGACCTACAATAGGATATTAGGCAGGGGTGTCCTAGTCAAATATCTAGACATAGAGTTGGTGTTGGTTTGATGATTTATAAGTTAAATAAAAGAATGAAGAGTATATTGTGACCTAAGGAAATGAAAATTAGATTAAAAAAATGTAGAACAAGATCAAAATAAACCTTGAAATGCACCTATAGGGATCAGTAAGTGAAGGGCAAAACTGTCTCAATCAGGAAAGAAAGACCCATTTTGGACATTTAGAGTACATAAAAGAAAGGTTTATGGTTATTAAAAAAGATTAATCATCCATAAAAATAAACACCATGATGTTTTAACCTTGATGTTATTATCACTAACCCAAATACACCTACAATAAACCCCGAACAAGGTTATCTCAATCTAAATAACTTGTAGACCAGTCTTGTGTTTGCAAGAACATAAAAGGTGTTTGAGACAGAAAAGGATTATAATGATGTTTTAAGCCATTAAAAAATTATATTGAAACATATATATTCCATTTACATTATCATATGGAAAAACAAGATCTCCCAATTGCATCAAACATAGTCCTTATACCTGTCTACATATACAGTCTACCTATGCAAACTCAGTCTTGAGATTTGTGTCCTTTGAAGGGTCAAAACTTAGAGTCAAAGGCCTAATTTTTGTACAAAATACAATTATAAATTGTTTAAAAACCTATAATGGTTGTTTTTCTGGGACAAATAGGATAACATGCCTCTATTTTGTCTCAGAGGTAGTGTACTTTCCATGCCTAAACCCTGTAAATTAGAGGAAAATGATGAGAAGATGGACCAAAAAAAGAAAATACAATATAATATGGTTTTTTAAGATTTTATAAACATAATAAAACATGGGAAAATATTTTAGGATCTTTGAAGGCAAACAAAGTGATCTAAGCAACAAGGTTTGTAGGTAGGGTAGCTAGGCAAGGTACAAGCCTAATCTCAAATGAGAGACTATTTAAAATTTAAACCTTTTAAAAGAATTAAAATGATTTGGATAATGTTCATAGAGGTATATATGATGTGTTTGAGTCATATTAGAGTTATGGATAGTTAATAAAGATGTCTAATTCATAGGTTGCAGGTAAGGCCTACTAGACCTAATAAGAGGTCTAATGCTTAGAAAGGAGTCATATCACTTATATAGTTAGATGAATATTGAGACATATTACATAAATTTATTAAGGAATATATAGAGGTTTTGGAGGATTTTTTTAATAAAAACTCATGAGGAAGCCATTTATTGGCTTGAAATGTAGATAGGCCTATGCATAATGCTAACAAAACTTGAGTGGTCTTTCTAAAATGCTTAGGGATTTCATGAATCTTTGAATGTGACATCATGATATTTGGAGATATTATTTAGGATCATTAATAATATCTCAATGTTATTGGGAGATATTTTTAATGTGTATCCTTTATGAACAAAGTCTAAGACCTGAAACTACTCTAAACCCTGAAAAACCCTCCTTAAGGACTCGATTGAGAAGATGAAGCAGATGGAGTATACAAGGGGGGTTTAAATTCCATGAAACCAATTTTAAATTATATATGATTCTCCAAGGATCCTAAAAATGTGATTTAGGTCTCCCTCACTTGTACAGAAGGGGTCTAATAGGGATTTCATTGACACTTTTCTATGTTTTTAAGGTATGGAGATGTTTCAAAAGATAAAATAACATTTGGGAGGTATATTGAGAATTTTTATAAGTATAAATTACCATTTTATAAGGTATATAAACACATAAGTGATTATTTTATCTTTTCCATCTCAGTCAGTCTAGTGAGCAGATAGTGCACACTTAGTGAAAACTAGTGAAACTTTAATTGGGAAGCTTTTTTGGCTTAGTTTTATGAAATTAATGATATTAAAACTCTTTAAAATTTTAATAAGTCCTTTTTCATGGATAAAAATGTATAATTGGAATGTTTTGGGTGCTAAGTGTGAGAGGTGCATGATAAGGAGGCATTTTATAACTGTTTGAGATGATTATGCATAGCTAGAATATGATGGATGATTAGAAATTGATCCAATGCATGTGAGTGCTTGTTTGTAACCCAAAACAATCAGATCAATCATTATAGTTGACCCTATATAGCTATGAGGTAGTTTTTTGAAGGCAAATGATGAGGGTAATTTATTATGCAAGCACAAGGGAATCTATGCCACATGTAGAGGAGTTAAACAAGTTTGAGGTACATTTGTCCTTTATTGAATTTTAATACATATCATATTCCATATTACATGCTAATTTAACTCCTTATCATTTCTTGACAAGTGTATTAGTGACTCTTGAGCTTCCCTTTCTCTCTCTCCTCTCATAATTGCTATAAATTCTAGCCTTTTTGGTTGTTGTATGGATATCTCCACCTTATTATGGTGAAGCCCTACCAAATTTTTTCCTTGAGCTAATAAAGATATTTTTTTTAGCTCATTATATATTTCACTAAGTCTACACAATGGATGATGGTCTTGTGCAAGTGTATTTTGGCTTACCTTCACATTTTAATCTTTCTAGTGCTTATGTGTTTTGGAATCTCTCTTTTGCAGGTCAGTAAGAAGTGTCTAATGTAGATTGAAGGTATAGTGAGTAGTATATTCAATATTTTTTCTATAATTCCTATTGTCTAAGTCTTCCTAACCTAGTCTCTCTCTAAGACCCCATGCTTGTAACATTGATGTGAAAGAGAAGATTGTCATTAGATGAAGTGTACGTGCAAACTTTTTCTTGGCTCCAAGTGCATGTTAAATGGTGTGAGTAGACAACTTATTTGGAGTATCACCTCCCCTAGATTATATTTACTTTCAGCTATTCTTATCCCTTTTTATTCCTCCAAGAGTTAGTATTATGACTGATCAAAGTGGTACATGAAGGGGAACTAGCCCCAAATCTAGAGATCTACCTAATTGTTGGGTCACCCACAACCCTAAGGTGGTTCCATTGTGACACTTTAATGAGCAGAGAATTGGCATCTCCTCAAGGGGTGAAATTTCAAGTGACAACAATTTTTTTCATACCTAGTGGGACACTTGTTCTAATAATTTTAGGAGTTTTGGTGTTCTCCTTAAGATATTAACCTTTGGAAGCAATTTCACTAAGAACCAATGGCCACTCCAAGCATAAATATACTGGTTAAGTAGTCTAGGTACTATAATTGAAGTTTTTATCTTGTTATATGGTCTTCTCATGAGTGATTCATGGATAATTTTGATGTTGAGTTTGTCTTAACACAAGTTGGGGAGACATATCCATCTTTACCTTTTCCCTCTCAATATGAACAAGTCCTTGTCCAAGCTTGTCATGATCCCTATCAATCCTATATTGCCTATAATTAACCCTATCAAGCTTGTGCTTAAACTAGCCCACCTAGTTACTCTCCAAATCTTTCCATTGAAAATATCAAGAAGACTCTCATTGGCTACAAAGACTGCATGTTAGACCTTGATACCAGAAATGTTTTTGGTCAAGTCATCCCTAGTGATTATATCAAAAGTGTGAGAAATGCTTTAGAGTAATTCAAATAAGAATGTATGCTTATAAAGAGAGATAATTGATAAGGTCTTTCTAATGAGATGCTTGATGTTTGTGACCTGATTTTCCACCTAGAAGAGAGGTTGAGAGCTCATTAACCAGCTCAATCTTGGCAGCTCAAATATACCCCAAATCAACCTTGAAGTGTGTCAACTTTGCCCACTCAAAATGCTAATATGAGCATGTTCCAAAATTCCCTAAGTCCTTTATGCATTTCACAAAGTTTACCTTCTTGGAGGTCTATCCAAGAGAGTATCTAAAGGAGAGAGGACAACACTATTGAGTAGGTTAATTTATTTGGAGAAGATTTTGAGAAAAAAAGTTTGAGTTTTGAGGCCCATATTGATAAAGAAATTGTGAATTGGATAATAAAATTTTAAGTAAATCCATCATGGTAGAAAAAACCTAAGGAAACCCCAAGTTTACTAAGCCTATCATTCACCCCTCCATTTGTATCTTAGCTTCATTACAAATCCTCTAAGCATAGCTTCCTAAGATGGAAAGAGGTAATGGCAGCTTGTGAAAAGAAAGAAAAGAGATGTTTAAATGGAGAAGTTGAAAGTGGAGAGAAAATTGAAACTACTCAACACCCTCCCACCCCTCCTCAAGAATCCATTGAACCCATCTTTCCACCTCCTCTAGCTGATCCATTTTGCCCTTATAATGTTGAGGATTGCATTGGTCCTTGGGAACCTTATTTGGCTAAACTTCCTATTTTTGAGATGCCTAATATTGACATCACTAAGAGGGAGGAGGAGATAAATATTTCATATTGGATTAATGATGAGAAAGAGATGACTCCTTGAGAAGATGATGTTCCTTATGTTGAAGAAGATACCTTGAAAGGAGTTCTTTTGTATTCCAAAGAAGAAGATGAAGATGTTTTTCTTGTTGTTACACTTCATAATGTTGATCAAGAGAAGGATGATGACCTATGGTAGAGATTTGAGGAAATTTACAATGAAATTTAAGGTTCCATGGGGCTTACAAGTCCTTTAGAGCTGATTAAAAGACATGGTAAGTAAGAGGATGTGTTTTAAGGAGAAGAGGTGTGGCACACATACATGCAAATTTTCAAAAAATATGAAGATAATGAGAGGACAAGACTCCTAAGAATACAAACCCAAGAGGTTGAGAATCAAACATGTGTTGAAAGGCATCACCATCAAGAGATTCTAAACTATGATAGAGCAATCTATGATAATTATGAATATTTTGAAGATGACTTGAAGATTAATCCTACAACCACATGTGAAGCTACTACTACAAATAGTAACAAGGAGTTTGAACAAGAAATTTTTTTAGATAGCTATGACATAACCCTTAGTTAAGTCTTTGAAGATATTGTAGAAAATGAGAGGAACAATGAGGTCTTTCAAGAAGGTATAAACTTACAAGAGGCTATCCCATACATAGATATGAAAATATACCACAATGAGACAAAGGACAATAGTATGATGCATGTTTTAAAGATAAAGAAGACTTCATCTACCTTGGAAACTTGTGGGAGATGACTCCATTGAATGACATGCCAAGCCAAAGAGAAAAAAGGAAACATGAGTCATCTAGCACTACATCCAAAAAGAAGCATGCTTGGCATCCTCATTCATCTAGTTAGGAAGGAGATTCAAGGTGCTTCCTTCTGGATCTAATGGGAGGTATGTTTAAGTTAAATGTACATGATTAGTTTTCTTGTTGTTGTCTTGTGTTCCCTAAGTGATTAGTGGCACAAGTATACCTTTGTTTTGTGTGTTTGATTTGGTCTTGTTATGTGTTGTCTTAGTTTGTGTGTTTTAAGGTCAATCAATTATCTTGTTAGTCAATTCAAGGTCTAATCCTATTATTTTATAATGCATCTAACTCCCTTTGCCCAATGGATGGGATAAGGTTATTGATCCTTAGCATAGGCAAACATGTTACCCTTAGGAATTACCAAAAGTTTTGACCTTTAGTCAAATTGGTTCAACCGCTACATTTATAAATTTTTTAGAGGTTTCCATATGTCCTATATGGGTCTCATGTTGGTCTAAATGCCTTGCATATCCCTTCTCTAGTCTTGGTATAAGCTTATCTTCCTTGTACTTGCCTAGTCAACTAAAGTCAACTATGGTCAAATATGGTCAAACATGGTAAAAGATCCAAATTGTGTTTAATATGTACTAATATGGTATTTTTGATGTTTTAAGATGTTAAAAAGTCATTAATTTAAATTTTACCATGTTTCATAGGCCAAAAACACATTTTGATCATATTTCTAGCTCAATTAATCACTTGTACAAACTTTTCAAAGAGAAAATTTGTCACCAAGATTGATTATAATGTGGAAGAGGTCATGAGATGTCAATCATCAATTAGGTGTCAGTATAAGAAGTAGTTATATGTAGAAAAAGGAAGCTTTCCCTTGAAAATAGGTTGTTAATGGCACTTGTATAGACTAGGGAAGTCCTCCTTCAGTAAAAAATGTGGGATAGTGTCTCTTCATCTCCCTAAAATCATTTCCACACCTAGTGTGTAGATATTTCATTAGAAAGTTCATTTTTGGCTTATGTTTCTCCTTTCTTGTCTTTCCAAGCCAAGGAAGGTCAACTTTAAATGCTTGGTGTGAGCCATACAGGTGGAGTTGGGAAGAATGATCTTAGGGATTCAAATCAATCTAAGTCTTCTTCAAATCCGTGGTAGGAATTTTGGATTCCATGGCTTCTCTCTTGTGAATCATTTATAAGACCTCAAGCAACTTTTTATGTATTCACATCCAAAAGGGGTCACTATTTGCACTTGTTTCAAAAAAGTTTGTTTTAGTTTGATGAATTTTATTTGTTCCTATGATTCTTAGGGCATCTCCATAGGCTCCCCATTGTTATATGGCTCTTATAGGTCTTAATAGGCCTCTTTTATGCTTTTTTTTTCTTGCAAACTGGTCTTTTCACACTTTTAGCTATTTTAAGTGATAAAGGTTTTCCACATTGATATGAAAGCATGAGAGGTTATTTCAAGTGATTTAATGAATGAATATGAATTTATAAGTGTTATAACAAGTTTTGAATTCATAAAATGACAAAGCAATGTTCAAATGTTTATGTTTCTCCTCATTGTTAGCCTTCACAGTTGTATGTATACCTACAGACAGCCTGAGCAGAAGGAGTAGAGATCACAATGGACAATTTGGAACATTTTAGAAGTATTCATGGCATTAAAACTATGGAATATCATGATAAAATTTTGATAAGGGTGAATTTCCAAGTGGAGGGTGAAGTTCATCTTCAAAGGTGAAAAGATTGAAACTCAGACCTCTAATCCCAAAATGGTTAAAACAGAGCTCATAGCTCTTTTAGGTTGATTTGTTAGCAATGTCATATTAACCTTTCGCCACTCATTTTTAATCACCCTTATATTAATTTACATGAATAATAAGTTTGAAGAACTTGAAGGGATAATGATAAGTGGAGAAGGATATTTAAAAGGTCCAAAAGTGCTCTTGAAACCACTAAATTATGTCAGTAACATCTACATGTTTAGGACCAAAAGAGGGTTTCCTTCAAAAAAAATGAAAATTAAGCTTGTATTACATACATTAGTGACTCAAAATGTTTAAATTGGAATCCATGGATGAAACATCAAGGGAAGATGGTAGTTTTTGCTTTTAACTTCCCAAGAATATATCTTGTCCGTACAAGGCTTGATATGCATCTTCAACAGGGCAAGAAGGCAATGAGTTGTTTTAATGAGTTTGATGGTGTTTAGACCCTTAAAAAAAAATTAAAGTATAAATTTTTTTTTTACCAAAAGGTTTCAAATAAATATTTTAAGCACTATAACCCAACTCAAGAAGCATGTTCACCTATAGGCTCTAAAGGGCAAAATGTCTCAATCTAGGTAGTGGTCAAACAAATGGAGCAAAGAGGGGATAATTTGTATATATTTTGGTGATATTATCTCATAAAATGTTATTATTTTTGTGTTTAAATATGTAATCTAACAGGGACCTTTGCTTCACTATAATCAACCTAGTCAAGCCCTATGATGACCTACAATAGGGTCTTAGGCAGGGGTGTCCTAGTCAAAGATCTAGACATAGAGTTGGTGTTGGTTTGATGATTTATACGTGAAATAAAATCATTAAGAGTTTATTGTGACATAATTAAATTAAAATTATATCTTCACAAATATAACAAGATCATAATAGACCTTGAAATTCACCTACAGGGGTTAGTAAATGAAGGGCAAAACCGTTTCAGTTTGACAAGAAAGACCCATTTTGCAAATTTAGAGTACATAAGAGAAAGGTTTATGGTTATGAAAAGTTATTATTTATCAATAAACATAAAAACCATGATTTTTTCACCTTTGCAGTATTATCACTATCCCAAATACACCTGCAACAAATCCCAAATATGGTTGTCTCTATCTAGACAATTTATAGACTAGTCTTGTGTTTGCAAGAACATAGAAGGTGTTTGAGAGACCAAAGGTTTAGAATTATGTTTTAATCCATTAAATAATTATCATGAAACATATTTATTACATTTACCCAATCATATGGAAAAACAAGATCTCCCAATTGCATCAAACATAGTCCTCATACCTAACCTACATATACAGTCTGCCTACGCAAACTCAGTCTTGAGATTTGTGTATTTTAAAGGGTAAAAAATTAGAGTTAGAAGCTGAATTTTTGTATATAATACCCATTGAAATTATGGAAAAACTTAAAATGTTTTTTTATGACAATAAGACAATATTCCTTTGTTTTGTCTCTAAGGTAGTGTACTTTTTCCATGCCTAAACCCTACAGATTAGAGGACACTAATGAGAAGATGGAACAAAACAATAAAATACCATATAATATGATTTTTGAGTCTAAGAGACACATAATAAGACATTTTAAACTATTATATAAGGATTGAAGTCAAATAGAGTGATCTAAGCAACAAGGTTTCAGGTAGGGTAGCTAGGCAAGGTACAAGCCTAATCTCAAATGAGAGACCATTTCAAATTTCCACCTTTGACAAGAATTCAAATGACTTGGAGCATGTTCATAGAGGTATATATGATGTGTTTGACCTGTCTCAAAGGTCTGGAGGGTCAATAAAGAGGTCTAAATCATAGGTTGTAGGTAAGGCCTACTAGACCCAATAAGAGGTATAATGCCTGAAAAGGAGTCATATTACTTATGTAGTTAGATGACTATTGAGACATATTATATCACTTTATTAGGTCTAAATCTTGGCTTGAAATGCACATAGGCCTATGCATAATGATATAGGAGCTTGAGTGGTCATTATAAAATTCTTAAAACTTTCATGAATATTTTAATGGGACCTTAGGATGTTTGGAGATATTATTTAGGATCCTTAAGAATCCCTTAATGGCATTGGGAGATATTCTCAATGTGTAGCCTTTATGAACAAAGGCTAAGACCTGAAACTTCTCCAAACCCTCAAAAACCCTCATTAAGGACCCAATTGGGAAGATGAAGTAGATAGAGTATAAATATGGTGTGAAAAAAAACAATTGGAAGTTATATATGAATCTCTATGTCTCCTCCCCATGTGATTGAGGTCTACCTCACTTATATGGAAGGGGTCTAACAGGGCTTTCTTTGACAATTTTCCATGTTTTTAAAGTATGGAGATGTTTCAAAAGATAAAATAAAATTTGGGAGGAAGATTTATAATTTTTATAATTATCCATGAGAATTTACTAGGGTATCCAAACTCCTAATTGATTCTTCTATCTTCTCCATCTCAGCCATTATAGTGGGAAAATAGTGCACACTTAGTGAAAACGAGTGAAACTTCAAATGGGAAGAATTTTGAGCTTGGTTTCATGAACATGATGATATGAAAACTCTTTAAAATTATCATCCCTCCTTTCTCATGGATAAAATTTTATAGTTGGAAGGTTTTGGGTGCCAAGTGTGAGAGGTGCATGAGAAGGAAGCATTTTGTAACTGTTTGAGATGATTGTGGAAGGCTAGTAGAATATGGATGAATATAAATTGATCAAATGCATTTGAGGGTTTTTTTAAACCCCTACCACTTACATAAATAATCATACCTAACCATATGAAATTATAAGTTAGTTTTGTGAAGGTAAATGATGAGGGTAGTTTATTATGCAAGCACAAGGGAATCTACGCTACATGTGGAGGAGTTAAACAAGTTTGAGGGACATTTTTCCTTGATTTAATTTCAAGAAATATCTCATTACATATTATATTATAATTTAACTCCTCATTTCTTGATAAGTTTCTTAGTGACTCTTGAGCTCCGCTTTCTCTCGGTCATCTCATAATTGCTATAAATTCTAGCCTTTTTGGTTGTTACATGGATCTCTCCACCTTGGTATGGGAATTCCCTACAATTTTTTTCCTTGAAATAATAAATATAGCTATTTTTACATTATTCAAAATTTCACTAAGTGTACAAAATGGTTTTTGGTCTTGTGTAAGTGTATTTTGGCTTACCTTCACATGTTACTCTTCTTAGTGTATTGTGTGTTTTGGAATATCTCTTTTGTAGGTTAGCAATAAGTGTCTAATGTATATTTCAGGTATATTTATTATTATATTAAATAGTGTTTTTATAAGGCCTATTATCTAAGCCCTCCTAGCTTAGTCTCTATCTAAGACCCCATGCTTGAAACATTGTTGTGAAAGAGAAGATTGTCATTGGATGAAGTGTATGTGCAGACTTATTCTTGGTTCCAAGTGCATGTTAAATGGTGTGAGTAGAAAAATTATTTAGTATATCACATCCCCTAGATTATATTTAATTTTATATATTCTTATTCCTTTTCACTCCCCCAAGAGTTAGTAATATGATTAATCAAAATGGTACATCAAGGGGAACTAACCCCAAATCTAGAGATCCACCTCAAAGTTGGGTCACCCACAACCCTAAGGTGGTTCCATTGTGCCACTTTAATGAGAAGATAATTTTCATATCCTAAAGGGGTGTAAGTTCAAGTGATAATAGTTACTATGAATGATATTACGAGACATATGCCAAAATTTAGATTTGAACCAATATCAAAGATACTCATACTGCTATCTTCATCGTCCATTGTGGAAAGGGTAGATTTCCACTATCATAATTTTTTTATTCCACTTGCAAAGGGAAGAAACATTATTAAACAAACATGTACCTTATTTAATCTTCAGGTAGATCATCTCATCATCAACATTGATTATTTTCTAAGATCTACTTGGACTGCAGGTAGATTCAACATCATTTTTTTAATTTTTTTTCAGGGGAGGAGGGGTAGAGGGTAGAGGGGGTTATTTATATTGCTAATCTCTATTCTTTTGTGGGATATTTACTATGTATTTGGGTACATTTTCAATAATTGTTTTTGTGAATCAATTCGTATACCCACCTAAGCTAGGATTAATGGAGGGTGTTAGCGTAGGTTTTTGTTTTACATTTATTAGTTTTTTAACACATTTATTTATATTGTTTAGGTGTTATAATTAAATCATTATAAGTGGGTAAGAGGGTTAGTTCTCCTATGATTTTCACTTGATCTCTCCTATTAGATAAACTTGAGTTCCCTGATGAGATTAAATCCAATTCTCTTATAGGTTCACTCCATTTCTCCTATGAGTTATCTCCCCTATTACTTATATGTATTCCTCTTCACCAATTATTGTAATAAAATGTAACACAATAAATCAAACGTAATATAGGTAATTAAAGCATTAATTTTTCTTAATTATAAATACAAGGAGGTTTTTCAATGTAACATAATTATTTTATGTGTTTGACCAACCATGGGTTAAATAGTGGTCATGTCATTGGTTTTTGCCTTAGGGTTTAGGGATAAAAAACATGTCCTTATAAATCCATATTTTATATTATTATGAGTTTGTGCCATATCCAATGCTATGTTTCATAAAGTTCAAAATTCTTGTTTGTTTATCTCTAGACCACAATGTGTATTCATTCATGGCATCATCTCACTCATGAAGTAGGCCTTAAGTGGACTAGACATACTTACATTAATTGGTTATAATTTTTGGGTTGTGTGTGTGTGTGTAATGTAAATAATCCAATCCCAAATCACTATCCTCTTCAATTATTGTTAGTGCAACATGACTATTGTGCCCATCAAATATGATAAGTGTCTATTTTTAGGTGAAACTCCTCCTAGTACATATATTGAGAAATGATGCATCCAACGCATAAAAATATATTTTTTAATCCTTAAATTAGCTTGGGAAGCCATACATACACTTGATTCACTACCTAAAATGAAAATTTTCTACCCCATTTTTTATTTGAAGAGGTAAAGCTATGAAATAATTTGGCAAGTTTCATTCATACGTGATAAAATTGTGATCCATTTTATATTATTTTTAAATTATCTATGCCACACACCTTGCCCCTTTTTAAAAAATGACTAATGGGCCATAATCACTTCTAGCTTACACCCTCATCTCATCATAATTCCATATAGTATGTGGTTGATAATCATTTTTACCATAAACAATTATCAAGTTATCATAAAAAGTTATCACCAAGGATGGGTTTAGCATCACAACCCTATTTCTATCTAGTCTTCTTTTTATTATCACTTACAAATTAGGATGCCTCTTTTATAATTTTGCCCACCATGACTTGTGAGGGACCATGTCATTGAAAGGATTGGGTTTTGTTTCACATATGTGATAAAGTGTGCCTTAAAATGTGATATTTAAACCTGTGGACCATGTTGGTTCATTCCTTTTACCACTACACGATCTTATATTCTTCTTAAACAAAAAAATAGTGGGTGGCCCCTTCTTGTTATTTGTTTAAATTCTTTTGAGTCAATTGGATAAAATACTTGGTTTCATGCCCCACTTTACTATTACAACATTTTTTGAGTAACCATTGTCCTCCACATCTTGCATTTTAATTTTCATATTATTATTTATCACTCTATGTAGGGGGTTGGTAAGGTGTTGGTTTTGAACAAATTCATTATTTACCTCCTTGGCCACTAGGTTGCTCTTCAGTCACTTTCCTCTCTTTTTGGTTGGTAGTGGGGATCTTCATTAACGTATTTATCAACAACATCAAGAAATTTGAATCCTCTTTTATTAATTTTTGCATGTGTCTGTCATCTAATAAATTGCATCTTCTTCTTGGGATTCTTCATGTTGAACTACAATAATAATAAAAATATATAATTGACAATAAAATTGAAAACATATAAAAATATGCTATGCAAAATTATATTTGTAATGTTGAAAATGTGATTGAATAACACAAACACATGAATTCATATGAAAATATCAATAGCATAATGAAATGAATTCACAAAAGGATGGAGTTTGATACATTTGACCCAATGTTTACTAGTATGTGAATGAAAACCTTCAAGGATTCCATCTACATACTAATGAATTTTAATACATATAAACACATGTGTCTTATCACATGGCCCTTGATTGCATATTAATGACCCATATTAACTTGAAAATGGTCCTCACTGCATATATTTTTAAGCCAATGCAAAAAAATTACTTATTTGTATATTATTATTATTGGTGAAATTTATAAAAATAATATAAGATTTAGGTTTCAACTATTGGTCATGCCTATAAAAGACTAAAAATGACATACCATGGGGTTTAAATTTGTGTTCACAAATAAACCCACTAGATTGGATGGAGAGAGAAGAAAACCTTTGTCTTAATTATGAAATCATTAAATTGTCTACATGTTGTAGGTATGGAAATAGAAATGCATTGAAAATGTAAATAATAGAGAAAGATAAATTAAGTAACACATATTTAAATTTTAAGGTTTTAAATATGGTTAATGTTTCATCCCTCTAATACATTCTATCTATTTTTTTTTAAACAATGCATTATGCATACATGGTTGTTAGATTCCATCTAAATTGATCTCACATTTACTACAAGTGAATGATATTTTAATATGTCATGTTTAAAATGATTAACATGAAACTTTATTACACATAAAATAGATGCATCATAGATCTAAATAATACATCAACATGAATTCAAAAAATAGTTTGGTTTAGTAAAAAATAATAACATTTGTTGATATGTGAAAGAAAACCACCTGGACATAAGGGAGTATTTTATGGCCTAAAATTTGATAAACTAACTAATATTTGATACAAAAATACTAACATGTACTAATATGTGAATTAAAACTTTAATTTTGATACAAATACAATAACATTTACTAGTATGTGAATGAAAGCATTCATGTCTTCTATCCACATACCAATAAATTTTTAGTCTTCCATTTCAAGTTACTGGTATGTGAATGAAAAACTCTAATGATTCTATCCAAATAATAGGAAATTATGCATCATATTTGAGTGAAAACATATCAATGTTGTGGGTTCAATTGTGAGTAACATTTCATTCCTCCAACATTGCAATGTTATAATCTCTATGAAATGATGCATTATATGGAAGAGGATTTTGGATTCTATTGGTTCCTAGTTGTACACCTCTATCACTCTACCTTGTAAACTTGAATAAAATGAAAAAAATAATGTAAAACACACTAGTATGTCATTATATCTAGGGAAGGTTTTGGCATCTAGAATGGACCAAACATAGAAAATGAATGGGAGGCACCGACAAAGGTTATGGTCATCTCCCTGCTACTTCTAGCTCTACCTAAATCAATGTGATATTACATATGGGTTATCTTGCTCATATGGAGATTATGTTATTTAACCTCAATGGGGATTTTTGGCATAGAGAATAAATTTTACTAGGGCACAACCAAACTTGTTCCCTCCACTAGGGAAGGGTTGTCACACAGAATGCATAAATGCACTAGTTCACATACAAGCTACCGAAGATAGATATAAAATTGCTTACAACCTTCACTCTAAAGAATTTTAAACAATAGGGCTGAGTAGATTACTACAATGCTAGTATATAAAGCACAAGATGTGAATGCATGTTATATAAATAATAGCTAATGCATTTGCAAGCAAATAACACTTATGATATGCAACAAGGAAGTATTATTTGTAGGGTAGGACAAGGTAGGATATTTTTTTAATTATAAAAAGAGTGGTGGTGTGCCGATGGTTTTCAAATAATAGGGCATCTTGTAGTATTCATGACAATATTCCTTCACAATGATATAGGAAAAATGCATAAGCAAGATAATGGGGCATACCAAATGATCCTTGAAAGGCACAGAACATATATTGAAACTAAACTTCCAAACACTTATCCCTATCAAATCTATAAACCAGGGTGCCCAAATAAGTTATTCAAACACATATCCTAAAATAATGTAGAAAGGGTTTATAATCTAGATATATTCTCAAATGATAACTAGTAGTGAACACAAATGCAAATGTCCAATCAACATAACTTGCAAAACACATTGCTTCAATTCATCAACAAGGAATAGCAAAGAACCACAAGCATTTTCATTAACTTTAAAAGAGATATTACATACATCAATTTTTCAAAATCTTAACATGGGGAAAAGCATGATGAGATTTCTCCATGTTAGATAGGGGATACATAAACATGTTCTCAAAGCTTGCTAATGGTTATACACTTGCAACCACCTTATCAAGGGAGACAAGATCTACACATAGCAGTTGATCCCAAAAAATTATAAAACCTAGACTTTGAGAAAATGAACAACCAACAACAACCCCCCGCCCCCCACCCCCTGCCCTTGAATAGAGGATAAAACATCCTATTTATATATTTTTTACTCTTTTCAAATATGCGACTATGGGTTGTAATTTGCAAAATTTAAAAATAGCCATCCAAATTCTACCAAGATACCCCTAGCTAGAAAATATTCCTTTCCATGCCTAAAATCTCCATCTATTTTTAAGAAAAATCATTGATCTAACTGCCTCTACAAGGAATGATGAATATTTATAAAAAAAACATTTTGATTTATTGACTGAAAATGACGTTTTACATGATCTAGAAGGTGAAATTTTATGGTGGAGGCTGAACAAAATTTTTCCTCAAGTGTAGTTTCCTAGAGATGCCCTTGACCACTTGCTTGCGTAGATAGAACCTCCTAGACAATTTCCTTTCCTCTTATGCATGCCATGGAATAGCCTGCTCTTACAATGATGGCACATGAATTCTTGAGTTATGGTAGAGATATAAAATGATCCATGGCCATTTGAAAAATATGATTTGGAATGGCCCACAGACCTTCTCCTATGTTTTTAATTATTGCCCATCCATGAAGGAACCATCAATTTTAGCTTTAAAACTAAATATTTCCACATATTTACATGTGGTATGCCACATCAGACCTAAATAGGCATTCAAGGGGTTTAAAAGTGTCTAAGCTACTTAATTAGATCCAATATAGACACCTATCACTTTCTCATACCTTCTTAAAGCTAGATCAAATATGCACCATCGATATTTTAAGGAGTATACAGGCCTTGACTTCATCACAAGCCATGGATCTCATCTCCAATCTCAATAAATTATTCTA
Organism: Torreya grandis; assembly: GCA_037957365.1. Classification (NCBI taxonomy): domain Eukaryota; kingdom Viridiplantae; phylum Streptophyta; class Pinopsida; order Cupressales; family Taxaceae; genus Torreya; species Torreya grandis. The sequence continues at coordinate 231,409 of JARHVA010008939.1, read as the reverse complement.
TGTGGTAGCATCTCATGAATCTAGGATCTTTTCATCAAATGGGTGTTATCGTTCCATGTCGAGGCCTTTCATTAGATCTCTAGCCCCATTGAATTGTCAACTATTCACTCACACCATTGGATCTTCTAAATATGCTCAAGCTTTAATCATGAGTTTTGGGCTTGACACTTGTCACTTTCGCAATCATTGTGGGTTTTGTTGAAACCTATACCTTCATATCACACCATTGATCTCATTTACATATATCAAGCATGCTTCGTTGATATCTATCCACATAGTTTAGTATTTTTCTCTACATACCATTATATCTCTAATAGGGTTCCCATGATGGTGACACTTGTCATCTTCTCACTCATCCTAGGGCTTTATTAAATTCTTGATCTATTACACATCATTGATCACAATATGTAAGAATTTACACATTCCATCGATTAATGGGAAAATGCTTACGATTTTAATCATGCACCATGAGCTTAAAACTTGTCACTTCCATGATTGTATTGAGTCATTTTGACCTTTTACCTTTGATCACACACCATTGGATCATTTTCCCCAAGTTAATGTGCACCATTCAATTGTGATCTGATAGGTTGGATGTGATTGGTTCCAAATTAACATGAAAAATACTATATAAGCCTTAGGATATGACTTTAAACTAAGTTTATAACAAAGGGACCAAGTGTTAGTTAGACCATGTTAATAGATAAAAGGGACCAAATATGAATTTTAGACTAAGGTATGGTCATCTTAATGAACGCACTGAAACTTTCATATAAAAATTAAACTAAGTCCATGGTATATTTAAAGCATTCCCACGTAAATTTTTCCCCCTAAATTTGAATTTAAATCAAAGGGCCTAAGCTAGGGCAATTAGAACAAGGGTTTTAAGATGCTAAGACATGAATTCAACTTGGATTTTGATATACCAAAGGCTAGTAAAGATCAAATCAACATGAAATCTTGTAACCCAAACATTGTCCATTGCAAATGGACTACATTAGACCTGCAACCTATATTTTTGAATTATGAAGTTCTTATAGAATTTAGGTGAATTTGGAGCTTGAACATTGTTTTGAAAAAGACCTCCAAGATATAAGGAAAGCTATTTAGTCTACTAGAAGACACTTGACCTATGATGAACACTTGAAAATAGGAAGTGGGCTGATCAAATTAGGCATTCAAACTTAAAAAGGGCTCAATTACTTCAATTCAAATTTGGTCAGTAACAAGTTCCATGATTGTGATTGGAGAGTGACTTGAGCAAGGCATACTAAATAATATATAAAGTTTAAATTTTGTGGAATTAACTCACCACACTAATGAAAACAAATTCCACCAAGCATCTTTCAAACATGTCCCTTCATTATATATTAATGACACAAGTGTTTTCCAACATGGCCATTAAATTAAAAAAATGATATGGTTTGAGCAAAAATAATGACATTTCTTTGTATTTTAATTAAAACCTTGATGGATTCTATGAACATAACAATAAAAGTGACTCAGATGTAAAGGTATGCAAAAATAATTACAATAAAAATAACAATAATTAGGGTTTCTTGACATTTAGGAAAATTCGGTTTGAATAAGGCACATTGAGTAGGTTGTAGATAATGCAGATGGTGAAATTAATTGCTAAATTAATGGAAACAAATCATATCAAGGGTTTTCATAAATGATCATTGTGTATTAATGACATCAACATCTCTAACATCTTGTTAAATTCATAAATGTGTTGGAATAAGTATCAATTAAAGAGTTGAATAAATAAATAAGGATACTAGTAATTCAAAAAACATTTGTGTATACCAAATTTTTTACACTAGAGGAATTCTATGTGTGATAATATGCAATGATTCGTCTAACACACAACCAAAAAACATAAATTTTTGTCAAGCATACAATTTATTCAATAAGTCGGGGGAGGCAATGTAGGGATTATCTATGGGCTTTAAATTTGATTGAAATTGTAGGTGGAAGAAAATGAATAGTGGAGGTCTAGAAACATGTTACATAAAGCAAAATTATTTTCTTGCAAGGATTTTGGTTTGGTTCACAAAGGTTTCTTGTAGGTCACACCTATTATTAGAGGAGAGAAGAAACCCTTCACCACCTAAATTAGAGTCCTCCACTAGTTGGTGGCCCTGATCACATATTTTTTCTAAAAAAAATTAGGTTTTATATGCCTAAAATATAGTAAGAATCTCAAAATTTTAAAAATTTACTTCAGTCTAATTTATCATCAAATGAGAAAATGATCATAACTATTACACATAATATTCTAATGCAAGAGATGGGAGAGCTACTTTTGCATAAATATGGAAGGAAGCTACACTGGGCAAAGAATAGGGTTTTCACCTTCTAGGGAGCCATTCATAGGGTTGTCAGCTCTGAAAAATTCATTGAGTCTAATTTGAGGCTCAATCCATTTGGCTTCTTCTCAAGTGAGTGGTATGATAGTTTGCCATAGAAAAAGCTTTGCCAAATGAACAACTCTATGAGGTCTAGTGATAGACATAGATGTGGTTTCATCATGAGATAATTGCAACAATAAAAAAGGAAAAATACAATATCAACATGTCAATTTTGAGGTTTTCTTTTATCACATGCCTTTCCTTAGATTGCAATACATGTCAAGCAGCTCAATGGAGGTTTATGATATGGCATTTGGGAATTAACATGTTTCTATGGGGCCATTATAATTATAAATACAAATATGTGTGGTTTAATTACTTATATTTATTTATATTCATGAATTAAATATTTTATCATAATTTTATGTCGAAAAATTTAAAACTAAATTATAATATACAATATTTATATATATTATATGTTGATTTAGAAATATATTATTTTATATATTTTAATATCACTTATAATATAATTATATATTTAAAATATATATTATATGTGAATATTAGATATAAAATATATGCCATCATCTAAGGAAGAGTGTCTTGATAGCATTGTTACAGTCTTTAGCTTTATTTATAGATTTAGACATTAAGTGATGTTGACCAAATTTGACTTTTAAGTCAAATTGGGGCAGCCCTAGGTAAAAAATTAACTTTTAGGTGTTTTAGGGGTCTAATACATATGTCACAAGGTGTTTTATAGATTAATTAATTCCATTTAATGCTGTACAAGACTTGGTCTTTAGTCATTTTAGTCCTTTTAGTCATTTTGGGTCATTTTGAGGTAAAAAAGGTTCATTTAATGACTTGTACAGGTTTATTGGAAAGTGTGAAGGTTAAAAAATATTATATCACATCCCATGTGTTCTAAGAGGTCTTACTTCACTGAAACCAACTGAAAAGTGACATGTTCCTCAAAAGAAGGGCAATCTTCTTGAGGAAAAGAAGAAGTTTGGCACTTCTACAGATCCTTGGGAAGTGTGACACATAGGAAAGGATCATGGTATGTCTATTAGGATTCCAAAATCTTAGTTACACATTTTAAATGCTCTATAAGTTCCATTTTTGTCCCATAACCATTTTTTTCCTTTTTCAATCTTCTTGGAAAGCATAAGTGGCATTCAAGGTTGTGCTTAGTATAGATAGCTCAAGAGGTTTCAGCTCAAATTCCTTGGGAAGGTTAAATTACACTCATATACATTAATTTTAATATAAATAGTTTGAATAATGGTGGCTTGTGCTTCATGAACTATCCTCATGAAGTTGACTATACTTTTTTACTTACTATTTTGAGCACCCTTTATGTTTTGATCAACTTTTGGCAAGTCTATATGAAAAAGTTGATGATATTGGTTCTATATTATGTTTTATTCATCTTAATATAATATTAATACTTGGTTTCAAGTTTCATGATGTTTGGATGAGTCAAGTAGCTCAAATTTGCAAGAGAATACACCTTTCTGAGTTACAGTCACTTTTCATCATTTCCATATCGTTATGTTTTGAAAATGGATTTAGAAGGTTGTGATATTTCCTTAACCATGTATTTAATGTTTTATTTGTACCATAATTTTTTAATTTAATCCTATAAATAAAAACATCCATGAGTTATAGTCATATGCAACATTCACACATAATTATGCCATTAACACACAACTTACAGATGTTCTCATGGATAAATTCAAGTTAAAAGGGAGGTGTTGATACTTGTTTCACATACTTGATAGTGTGAAAATTATTTTTTAGGTAGTGGAATATGCCTAAAATAATTTAAGGCTAAATGATGCTCATTATTCACACTTGCATATATTGTTTGCAGCCCTGACAATATCCACCTATAGGATTTGTTGGTAGAGAGATGATGACATTTGATGAAGGATTTGAAACAAGTGTTGGAACTATTTTAAACTCCTAGTATGATAATTTAAACATGATAAACCATGTTTAGATTTTCAAGATGGCAAGTGACAATGTAAATCACTTGCAAAGATGTGATGATTGAATAAAGGGACACTTTTCCTAAAATTGCAAAACAAAGGTTAGGGGGGATTTTGTGAGTAAAAAATGACATGGTTGAAATGATCTTTAAGGAATATATATAGAAGTAAATATTGTAGCCTCCATATAGTAAAATGATCTTGCAGAGTTTGAAGGGAGGATGAGCAATAGAGATTGGTTTTTGGGAAGTCCAAAGTTGCCAATTTATGACTATTTCTTGGTAGTGAAGTCTACAGGTCTGAGTTCAAGAATAGCCTTTCTCATCCAAGTCAGAAATATCAAGACATTTATATATTGTGTTTACCTTCCTAGACCACTTTCAGTCCATGCACAAGCCAGATGAACTACCTATAGCTAACCAAAAGTAAAAGTTTGAAAGAGTGATTTCCTTCTAATGAACCTAGGTGCATAAGTAACCTAGTTCATGGTATGAACATTACCATAATAAAAACCAAGAATGATAGGTTAGAGTGTTTTACTTTTTTCTCAGTCACGCCTTTAGATATCTTTCATTTGCAATGAACACCTACAACTGACTATAGGTAAACAATGAGTTAAGATATAGTAGTAGGTGATGATCTATCTCAAGTTTAAAATGAAAAATTTAAGTTAAAGGTAGATCACCATATATAGTTTATTTGATGGTTTTAATATTATTTTTAATGCCTAACTCATGCAAGTAACCCTAAGGTACCACCTCTCCATAACAAAGACACAGTCAGTTATGACAACAGATGCACAATGAACTAGTTTTGGTATCTTAGTGATGGTCTAGCCCATCCAAGTTAAATCAAGGTATGAGAAAGTACTATGTGGTCCAAGTGGATCCATGTACCGTTCAATTTTGAAAATATTCATTTTTTGGTCAAACCACTTGCACATCAAAGAATTCATTGAGAGCTTTCTAACGCTTCTTCTGAAATGCAAAACAGAGTCCGGATACTCAAGATATATCTTGCTAAAGTATTCTTGATACAGGGGAAAAATGAGTGTCAAAAAGTGACGTGGCATTATTCAAATACACCAAGTGGTCCAATAACCATTAGACTCATGGCAATGTGAAATTGTGCAAAAAAAATGGTTTGGTGTTTTGTTTGTTGATAGCCTCCAATCTTTGATAGGAGGTCATATGAGGATCCATGGGCCTTGCTATTTGCTCACTAGGGGCCCTCAGCAAGGGTTGGTACACTTTTGTGGAGGGGTGCCTTTTCCTCCTAATATTCATGTATCATTATTTGTGAAATTGTATATAAGTTACAAAGTCTATAGAAACCCCATCAATTTGGGATATATATTTAAAGCTTTGTAAAGAATCACAAGCAAACAAAATCTACCACACCAACTCATCATGCAAGGCCAAGACCACATGCTAACCCACATATCTCCAACATCATCCTAAGTATAGGCTTAGCCAAGCTTAGCTCCTAAGTTTGAAATCATGCTAAACCTTGTGCCTAAGTCTCCTACAAAAGGGATGTTGGCACTCATAAAGGAGGCTGCCAACCTTAAAAAAGAATGAAACCAGTTTCCACATAGTGGATGTGGGATAAAGATAAGTGATAAAATTCCTAAGAGAAGGATGATGCCTTGAACCTTGCACCTCTTGTACAAAAATGATAAGCCTTGACCACTTGAGCCACGGGCTTAGAAGTGGTATAAAGGGAGTGAACTTCCATTTGAAGGTTAGGAGGAAACTGACTATGTAAGAGAATTAAGAAGGATATGAATTAATTTATGCCTTATACGGTCTTGGGCCATTAATGACAGGTATGACAGATATTTTTATAGGTATGAAGAGACTAGAGAAAGTGAATTGAAGACTTGTAATGATTTTTTAAGCCATTTGTTGCACAAAGTTAATGGAAATGGTCCTCACTTCAAATGCACCCAGAGACGTAGGCTATTGAAGTTGAACTCCATTATCAATTTGTTGGTGAATTCTTCTAATTTTATCTACTATTTATTTTAATTCTGATCTTCATTTTAATTCTAGTTTTAATTTTTTTATGCAAAATTAAATGAAAAAGTCAAGAAAATAGTAGATCTGTTAAATGCATCAAGTGTTATTCAATTTTGTGACACTTGCATTTTCAGTTTTTAGATCAAATTTTTGGTATCAAAGTGGTTGTTATTTAATAGTGGTTTCTAGTGTATGTTGACAAGGTCTAAATCCAAAAAGGGTGAAGAAAAAAACGTTGAGTATAATCTAGAGATTGGCTCAAGGCATGCTTCAGGGATGGTCAAAGAAGAGATGGAATCCAAACAAGCTTTCCATCGAGCCTTTATAGAGATGAAAAGCATGGTTGAGGAACTATACCATGATAAACAAAGAAAATCTAAGAATGAACAAGGTGATTCAGAAGAATGGAAAGGTAAAGAAACCAAAAAACCTTCTTCATCATATGATGGTAAAAAAATAATGGAATCTCTCCCTTCACTAAAATTAGATATTAAGTTTGAATTACTAATGTTTAATGGTGAAGTTAATGAAAAAAAGTTGGATAATTAGGTCAAGCAGATTGAAGTTTATTGTAGGGTCCAAAAGATTGTAGGGGATGAATCAAAAAATCATTTGGCTACTCTTCGTATGGGATGCACAACTCTCATCTGGTGGGAGAGTAAGTTGAAGGAAGCTGAGCTTCAAAAAGTTAACTTGATTTCTACTTGGAAGGAATTTGTTGAAGAACTCAGAAAGCAATTTTATCCTTTAGGCTATATGCAACAAGCCATGATGGATTGACAAAGTTTCAAGCAAGGAAAAGGCCAAAATGTTCAAGAATATACACAAGAATTTAGGAGAAAAGGTTTACTTTTGAATGTTCCTCTTCACACACAAGAAACAATGCTAAAATATATAGGTGGGCTACATAGTTACTTAAGACATATGATTCTTATGTTCAATCCCACTAATTTAGATGCAGTATGTGTACAAGCCACTCATTTAGAGGCTAGAGAAAAATAATCAAAAGAATCCTTTCTTAAAGCTAAAATTAAGCAATCTAATGTTAAGCAATCCAAATGGGAAAGTTTATCAAGAAAGGGTAAACAAAAATCCACTTTTACTGTTAAAAATAAGAAGGAAAACCATTTTGTAATCATTGCAAGAAAAATCATGATGAGTCTAAGTGTTGGAAACTACACCTTGAGTTAAGGCCTAAGCAGTTTCAAAAGAAGGAAAAGAAGACTAATGCTATGGTTTAGGATTTAGGTTTAGATTTAGGTGATGAAACTAAAATCACAACCATGGGATTATGTAATGATTCTTCTCTTTTAGTTTCTAGCACTAAGTCATCAAATGAAGCATCTTATTCTAAATAGAATTATGTGCATGTTGATAAGAAAATAAATTAATTGTTTCACATTAGAGTTTTTTCAAAACATACTAAGATTGACACTCTATTTGATAGTGGTTCACAAAAAAATTTAATTTTTGAAGTAGTTGTTAAGAATTTAGGCGTACAAACCAATCCCCATCCAAAGCCTTATCCACTAGGTTGAGTGTGTGACAATGCAAAGCTACAAGTCTCACAAACTTGTAGATTGAGGGTTTCCATCACATCCAAGTTCGTAGATGAGGTTGAGTTGGGTGTTGTCCCATTGGACATATGTGGGATTGTTTTTGGAAGCCCATATCTTTATGATAGAAAAGTAATCGTTTATAGAGAGGATAATAAGTACTTGATTGTTAAGGATGGCATTGAATATATAGTTAGAGCACATCACATTAAAACAAGTCTTTCCTTGGTTACAACAGGGCAAATGAAAAGAATAGTTAATTCAAGCAAGACTTTTTGTCTCATGCTGATTAAGTCTAAGGAAAAAGAATATTCTCAGGCTTTGGAAAATTATGATCCTAAACACAAGAATGAATTGGTTGAAATCATTTCTACTTATGATTATGTATTTCAGGATCGTAAAGGTTTATCACGTAAAAGGGGAGTTCAACATGAAATTTAGCTATTGTAAGATTCTACTCTCCCTAACATTGGCATGTACAAGTTATCAATGGTAGAAAATGAGGAAATCAAAAAATAGGTAATGGATCTATTGGATAGAGGTATTATTCATCCAAGTTCATCTCCTGTTGGTTCACCAATTATTTTGGTGCCAAAGAAAGATGGCACTTGGCGAATGTGTGTTGATTTTCATGCTTTAAACAAAATTACTATTAATAATCATTACCCTCTTCCTTGTATTGATGATTTTTTGGATCAATTAAAACATGATATTTATTTCACTAAGCTAGATTTGAGAAGTAGATATCATCAACTAAGAATTAATGAAGGTGATGTGTGGAAAACCACCTTCAAAACAAAATAGGGATTATTTAAATGGCTTGTTATGCCTTTTGGGTTGTGTAATGCCTTGGTTACATTCATGAGATTGATGAATGATGTTTTTAGATAGTTCTTTGATGATTTTGTTATAGTTTACTTAGATGATATATTGATTTTCAACAAGTCTTGGGAAGAGCATGTGATCCACATTAAGAAAGTCATGGATGCATTACGAAGGGAAAAACTTTATTTAAAAATGTCAAAATGTGAGTTTGGAAAGACCTCATTGATATACTTGGGTTACATTGTAGGACATGGTAAATTAAAAATTGATCCTACAAAAGTGGTAGTAATTGTTAACTGGCCTACACCCACTAATGCAACTGAGGTTAGAAGTTTTCTTGGTGCAGTATAGTTTTGGAGAAAGTTTATTGCTCAATTTTCATATATTGCATCACCTTTTCATTCTTTGACAAGTGTAAAATAGGTCTTTCAGTGGGGAGGCAAGCATCAAAAGGCCTTCGGTACTTTGAAAGAAAATATAAGTACTACTCTGGTCGTGGCACTTCCTGATATACAACAACCATTTGAAGTTTTTTATGGATACTTGCCTAAATCTCCTCTAGATGTTTGCAATGGAAAGGATACAACCGTTGGTGAGCCAAAAGAATCCATTTGAGCTAAGAACTTCATTGACCAAATATAGCTCATACGTTAGACTATTCATACTCAATTGGAGAAAAGTCTAGCCAAGTATAAAGCCAAACATGACAAACATCGTGTTGATCACTAGTTTGTTGTAGGTGATATGGTATGGCTTTACATCAGTAAGGAAAGACTGATAGGTGAACATAAAAAGTTGAAACCAATATGGTATGGTCCTTTTCATATTATGGAAAAAATTAGCACAAATGATTTCCGATTAGATTTACCATATTACATGTAGATTTATTCAGTTGTAAACATGGAAAATCTAAAATTATATGAGCCCCTAATGATAATTGATCATGATGAAAGTGTATCCATTCCTTCTGTTGATGATTTTGCTCCTAAATATATAATCAAGTTATAGGAAGATATTATTCTTGATAGGAATGTACGAACTTCACAAAGAGGTGATGTTGAATATCTTCATGTTGGTCTAAAAGGGATGCATCCAAACAAGGCCAAATGGATGGAAGCCGAAAGGGTGAGAGATAAATACCCTCACCTCATTACCAGTTAATTTCAACTTTTGGAGGTCAAAAAGTTCCTAGTGGGGATGAGTGATCCATGTGGATCCATGTACCGTTCCATTTTGAAAGTCTTCAATTTTTGGTCGAACCACTTATACATCAAATAGTTCATCGAGAGCTTTTTGACGCTTCTTCCAGAACACAAAATGAAGTATAGATACTCGAGATATAGCTTGTTGAAGTATTCTTGTGACAAGTGAATAACGAGTGTCAAAAAGTGACATGGAATTAGTTAAATATGCCAAGTGGTCCAATAACCATTTGACACGTGACAATATGAAATTATGAAAAAAAAAATGTTTGGTGTTTTGTTTGTTGATAGCCTCCTGTCTTTGACAGGTGGTCATATGAGGATCCGTGGGCCCCACTATCTACTCATTGGGGGCCCTTAGTGAGGGTCAACACACTCTTGTGGAGGGGTGCCTTGGCCTCTTAATCTTCATGTATCATTACTTGTGAAATTGTATTTAAGTTACAAATTTTGTAGAAACCCCATCAATGTGGGATATATATTTAAAGCTTTGTAAAGAATCACAAGAAAACCAAATCTACCATGCCAACTCATCATGCCACACCAAGACCACATGCTAACCCACATATCTCCAATGTCAACCTAAGTATAGGCTTAGCCAATCTTAGTGCCTAAGTTTGAAATCATGCTCAGCCTTACACCTAAGTCTCCCCCAAAAGAGATGTCGGCACTCATAAAGGAGGCTGCCAACCTTAAAAAATAATGAAACTGGTTTCCACACAGCGCATGTGGGATAAAGATAAGTGATAAAAAACCTAAGAGAAGGCTAATGCCTCGAACCTTGCACCTCTTGTACAAAAAGGATAAGTCTTGACCACTTGAGCCATAGGCTTGGAAGTGGTATAAAGGGAGCGAACTTCAATTTGAAGGGGAGGAGGAAACTAACTGTGTAAGAGAATTAAGAAGGTTAGGAATTAATTTATGCTTTATACGGCCTTGGGCCATTAATGATAGGTCTAATAGATATTTTTAAAAGAATGCAGAGTCTAGAGAAGGTGAATTAAAGACTTGTAATGATTTTTTAAGCCATTTGTTGCACAAAATTAATGGAAATGGTCCTCATTTCGAATGGACCTAGAGACGTAGGCTATTGAAGCCAAACTTCATTATCAATTTGTTGGTGAATTCTTCTAATTTTCTCTATTGTTTATTTTAATTTTGATCTTCATTTTAATTCTGGTTTTAATTTCTTTATACGAAATTAAATGGAAAAGTCAAGAAAATAGTAGATCTATTAAATGCAACAAGTGTTATTCAATTTTGAGACACTTGCATTTTTAGTTTTTAGATCAAATTTTTGGTATCAGATTGGTTATTATTTAATAGTGGTTGCTAGTGTATGTTGACAAGGTCTAAATCTAAAAAGGGTTAAGAAAAACTTGTTGAGTATAATCCAGAGATTAGCTCAAGGTGTGCTTCAGGGATTGCCGAAGAAGAGATGGAATCCAAAAAATATTTCCACCAAGCCTTCATGGAGATGAGAAGCATGGTTGAAGAACTATATAGTGATAAACAAAGAAAATTTGAGAATGATCAAGGTGATTCAAAAGAATCGAAAGGTAAAGAAACCAAAAAACTTCTTCATCAAATGACGGTAAAAAAATTGTGGAATCTCTCCCTTCACTAAAATTTGATATTAAGCTTGAATTACCAATGTTTAATTGCAAATTTAATGCTAACAAGTTGGATAATTGGGTCAATCAGATTGAATTTTATTGTAGGGTCCAAAATATTGCAGGGGATGAATCAAAAAATCATTTGGCTACTCTTCGTATGGGAGGCACAACTCTCATCTGGTGGGAGAGTAAGTTTAAGAAAGCCAAGCTTTAAAAAAGTAACTTGATTTCTACTTGGAATAAATATTTTGAAGAACTAAGAAAGAAATTTTATCCTTTAAGCTATATGCAAAAAGCGATGATGGATTGGCAAAGTTTCAGATAAAGAAAAGGCTAAAATGTTCAAGAATATACACAAGAATTTAGGAGAAAAGCTTTACTTTTGAATGTTCCTCTTCACACATAAGAAACATTGCTAAAATATATAGGTGGGATACACAGTTACTTAAGACATATTATTCTTATGTTCAATCTCACTAATTTAGATGCAATATGTGTACAAGCCACTCATTTAGAGGCTAGAGGAAAATAATCAAAATAATCTTTTCCTAAAGTTAATAGTAATCAATCTAATGTTAAGCAATCCAAAGGGGAAAGTTTATCAGGAAAGGGTAAACAAAAATCCACTTTTACTATTAAAAAAGAAGGAAAACCATTTTTTAATCATTGCAATAAAAATCATGATGAGTCTAAGTGTTGGAAACTACACCCTAAGTTAAGGCCTAAGAGGTTTCAAAAGAAGGAAAATAAGACTTATGCTATGGTTTAGAATTTAGGTTCAGATTTAGGTGATGAAACTAAAATCATAGCCATGGGATTAGATAATGATTCTTCTCTTTCAATTTCTAGCACTAAGTCATCAAATGAAGCATCTTCTTATAAATATAATTTTGTTCATGTTGATAAAAAAAAAGAAATTAATTGTTCCACATTAGAGTTGTTTCAAAACATACTAAGATTGGCACTCTATTTGATAGTGGTTCAAAAGAAAATTTAATTTTTGAAGAGGTTGTCAAGAAGTTAGGCTTACAAACCAATCCCCATCCGAAGCCTTATCCACTAGGTTGGGTGTGTGACAATGCAAAGCTACAAATCTCACAAAATTGTAGACTGAGGTTTTCCATCACATCCAAGTTCATAGATGAGGTTGAGTTGGATGTTATCCCATTGGACATATGTGGGATTGTTTTGGGAAACCCATATCTTTATGACAGAAAAGCAATATTTTATAGAGAGGAGAATAAGTACTTGCTTTTTAAGGATGGAATTGAATATATAGTCAGAGCACATCACATTAAAACAAGTCTTTCCTTGGTTACAATAGGGCAAATGAAAAGACTAGTTAATTCAAGCAAGACTTTTTGTCTCATGTTGATTAAGTCTAAGGAAAAAGAATATTCTTAGGCTTTGGAAAATTGTTATTCTAAACACAAGAATGAATTGGTTAAAATCATTTCTACTTATGATGATGTATTTCAGGATCCTAAAGGTTTTCCCCCTAAAAGGGGAGTTCAACATGAAATTCAGCTATTGCAAGATTCTCCTCTGCCTAACATTGGCATGTACAGGTTATCAGTGGTGGAAAATGAGGAAATCATAAAAGAGGTAATGGATCTATTGGATAGAGGTATTATTCATCCAATTTCATCTCCTGTTGGTTTGCCAATTATTTTGGTGCCAAAGAAAGATGACACTTGGTAAATGTGTGTTGATTTTCATGCTTTAAACAAAATTACTATTAAGAATCATTACCCTCTTCCTCTTGTTGATGATTTGTTGGATCAATTAAAACATGCTATCTATTTCACTAAGCTAGATTTGAGAAGTGGATATCATCAAGTAAGAATTAGTGAAGGTGATGTGTGGAAAACCACCTTCAAAATAAAACAGGGATTGTTTGAATGGCTTGTTATGCCTTCCAAGTTGTGTAATGCCCCGGTTACATTCATGAGATTGATGAATGATGTTTTCAAACAGTTCATTGATGATTTTATTATAGTTTACTTAGATGATATATTGATTTTTAGAAAGTATTGGGAAGAGCATGTGATCCACATTAAGAAAGTCATGGATGCATTACGAAGGGAAAAACTTTATTTAAAAATGTCAAAATGTGAGTTTGGAAAGACCTCATTGATATACTTGGGTTACATTGTAGGACATGGTAAATTAAAAATTGATCCTTCAAAAGTGGTAGTCATTGTTAACTGGCCTACACCCACTAATACAACCGAGGTTAGAAGTTTTCTTGGTGCAGTACAGTATTGGAGAAAGTTTATTGCTCAATTTTCATATATTGCATCACCTTTGCATTCTTTGACAAGTGTGAAATTGGTCTTTCAGTGGGGAGGCAAGCATCAAAAGGCCTTCAATACTTTGAAATAAAATATAAGTACTTCCTAATATACAACAACCATTTGAAATCTCCATTTGAAGTTTATTATGGATACTTGCCTAAATCTCCTCTAGATGTTTTCTATGGACAGGATACAACTGTTGGTTAATCAAAAGAAGCCATTCAAGCTAAGAAGTTTGTTAAATAAATACAGCTCATACATCAGACTGTTTGTACTCAATTACAAAAAAGTCAAGCCAAACATGACAAACATCATGTTGATCACCAATTTTTTGTAGGTGATATGGTATGGCTTCACATCAGTAAGGAAAGACTGATATATGAAGGTAAAAAGTTGAAACCAATCCGGTATGGTCCTTTTTAGATTACATAAATAATTGGCACAAATGCTTTTCAGTTAGATTTACCATCTTACATGCAGATTTATTTAGTTGTAAATGTGGAAAATCTAAAATTGTATGAGCCTCCAATGATAATTGATCATGATGAAAGTGTATCCATTCCTTTTGTTGATGATTTTACTCCTGAATATCTAACCAAATTGTAGGAAGATACTATTCTTGATAGGAATGTACTGACTTCATGAAGAGTTGATGTTGAATATCTTCATGTTGTCCTAAAATGGATGCACCCAAACAAGGCCAAATGGATGGAATCCAAAAGGGTGAGGGAAAAGTACCATCACCTCATTACTAATTAATTTCAAATTTTTGAGGTCCAAAAGTTCCTAGTGGGGAGGAGTGATCTAGGTGGATCCATGTACCATTCCATTTTCAAAGTCTTAAATTTTTGGTCAAACCACTTACACATCAAATAATTCATTGAGAGCTTTCTGATGCTTCTTCCAGAATGCAAAATAAAGTCTGGATACTTGAGATATAGCTTGTTGAAGTATTCTTCTGATAAGCAAATAATAAGTGTTGAAAAGTGACGTGGCACTATTCAAATATGCCAAGTGGTCCAATAACCATTTGACACATGGTAATATGAAATTATGTAAAATAAAGGGGTTTGGTGTCTGGTTTGTTGACAGCCTCCGATCTTTGATAGGTGGTCATATGAGGATCTATGGGCCCTGCTATTTACTCTCTAGGAGCCCTCAGTGAGGGTTGGCACACTCTTGTGGAGGGGTGACTTGGCCTCCTAATCTTCATGTATCATTATTTGTGAAATTATATTTGATTTACAAAGTCCATAGAAACCCCATCAATATGGGATATGTATTTAAAGCTTTGTAAAGAATCACAAGCATACCAAATTTGCCATGCCAACTCATCATGCCATGCCAAGACCAAATGCTAACCCACATATATCTAATGTTGGCCTAAGTATAGGCTTAATCTTAGTGCCTAATTTTGAAATCATGCTAAGCCTTGCACCTAAGTCTCCCCCAAAAGGGATGTCAGAACTCATAAAGGAGGCCACGAACCTTAAAAAAGAATGAAACCAGTTTCCACATAGTAGATGTGGGATAAAGATAAGTGATAAAGTGCCTAAGAGAAGGCTGATGCCTTAAACCTTGCACCTCTTGTGCAAAAATGATAATCCTTGACCGCTTGATCCATAGGCTTGGAAGTGGTATAAAGGGAGTGAACTTCCATTTGAAGGGGAGGAGGAAATCGATTCTGTAAGAGAATTAAGAAGGTTAGGAATTAATTTATGCCTTGTACAACCTTGGGCCATTAATTACAGTTCTGAGAGATATTTTACAGGCAAGCAAAGACTAGAGAAGGTGAATTGAAGACTTGTAATGATTTTGTAAGCCATTTGTTGCACAAAATTAATGGAAATAGTCCTCACTTCGAATAGACCCAGAGACATAGGCTATTGAAGTCAAACTCTATTATCAATTTTCTAGTGAATTCTTTTACTTTTATCTGCTATTTATTTAAATTTTGATCTTCATTTTAATTCTAGTTTTAATTTCTTTATACAAAATTAAATGGAAAAATCAAGAAAATAGTAGATTTGTTAAATGCGACAAGTGTTATTCAATTTTGCGACACTTGAATTTTTAGTTTTCAGATCACTATGTGACTATAAAAATACATTTAATTTATCCTTACATCATGAGCAAAGTTCAAATGGACCAATGCATACCTACAGGTGCAAATTTTGGAACAAAACACAGTCATGATAGAATTCAGTCCTGATAAGTTCAAAATGATTGAAAATGACTGAGCAAGGTGGACAAGTGCATGAAAAAGGAATAAAATGATCACACAAAACTATAAATGGGTTATAAACATTATCTCATTCCTAACCCTATAAATTTACCTATAGGCATCACTCCAAGACAAAGAAAATAGTCAGCTAAATGGTGGTAGGACAGTGAGTAAGCGTTGGTACTTTTGAAGTTGGAAATGCATGTCAAATCACATGATAAAATGATTGGAATAGAATTAAAGGATTTAATTATGACCTTGTATCAATTTAAAATATATATACTAGATACATCTATAGGTATGGTGTCAAAATAGGTTAACACAATCAGGGTTCTATGCATAGTCTTGACTAAAAGAAGGGGTTTGAAGGGTTATCAAGGGTATGCAGTGAGTTAGAAAGATAATTTTTTTTAAAAAAATATTAAACATTATTTTTGTATTTTGAATTTTCTCTCCCATTAAAATCATTTTAATAAATAGTTCTAAATAAGTATCACATAGTCATATTTCAATAAACCTTATACACAGTCACTATTCTAGCAATCTATCTTAGTTTTTTATGCTTTTGAGGGATAAAATGAAATGATAAAGAACCAATTTTTTTATAAATAACATCCTTATAAGTTGGATAAAATTATAAGTTTTTTTATAGAAATATAGGGTAAGTGCCCTTTATTTTATCTCAAACAGAGGGCACTTCCCTAGGTGCACAAACCTGCAGTTTTGTAAGGTGCAGATGGCCATATGAGTCAAGAGATATTTGGACCTTGAATGAAGGTTAATAAATATGTAATAAATTTATAAAATAATGTTAAATAAATAAAATAAGGAGTATTTCCAATAGGAGGGTCTAAACCCTTAGGGGTTATAGTCAAACACACTAGGTAGTTTTTGGCATAATGCCCAAATGAAGGGTCATTTATAATTGTGGCCCTAATTATGATTTATAAGTTGTTTATAAATGTTTATGAAGATAAAATAGAAATGTTAAATATCTTTTGATGAAAATAAAAATTTAGGTAATCCATTTTGAGTTTCAAGGACACTTAGGCCTATTCAACATGGATATGTCTAGTTTTCAAATGCAAGGTCAAATTCAATTCTAGCCTTAGATATGAATTTAAATCTATTAAAACATGTTTTTGGGGTTAATATAGAGGTGAAAAATCTTTTGGAAGGCATATAAAAAACAAATAAGCCACTTTTTGGACCTTAGAAAACATTACGCCTATTGGAATGAAGAGAAGAGCTCGATAAGGGAAGTTTGGAAGCTCACACCTCTTACGATGCTATGCATGGGAGTTTGATAAGTTTATGGATATTGATGAAGGTATTGAAATATTAATTTGTTTTCATGTTAAAGTCATAACTTTATGAATAAACCTTAAGAATGAAAATTGCTCAAAACCCTTACAAACCATTCCTAGTGACCAACTTCAAGAAATGGAGTTGGAAAGCTAATCTAATGGCATAGTTTGACCATGAAACATATTAGAAGTTGTAGATCACTCACTAAAACTACCCCCCATGTTTTTTGGTTGTATAAACTTATAATAATAGGGTATAAAATAGTCTTTTATTGATAGTTTTGTGCATTATGTAGGCTATAAGAGTCTGAAGATGAAACAAACTTTGGGATAAATATTAAGACTTTTGATAAATCCCCATGTTCATTTAATGCCTTAGGATAACTCCTACTTGCCTCAATAGGAGATCTCATCTCAGCCAGTCAAAATTGGCATATTAGACAAACTACTGAGAGGGGTGGAAAACTTCAAGTGAGATCATTTTAAGGTGTATTTGATGCTTCTATGGCCATGGAGGGTATTTAAAGGTATACTATACTACCTACCATGGATTTTCATAAGTAATCAATGTATTTTTGGAATCCAAGTGTGAAGGATACATGAATGAAGAGTTTTATTGACAACATATAATGATATCTCATTTTGGGATGATTCTAGAAGACCAAGCCAACAAACAATGCATAAAGAGGCATGTATAAAAACCTTCAACTTAATCCCAGTCATTTTACCTATCCTTAATCAATTATAGGATGTTCAAATAGGGCAGATCATGAAGGTAGTTTTTCTGAGCTAGAATAAGGAGTTTCATGTCACTTCTCATGAGGTTTATTACTTGGATTGAAATTTATACTTCCTAACCTTGGATGGTTCATACCATAAACTAATATTTTCCACTTGGGAGCATCTTAGTGTAACTAGGAGGGTTGTTATGTAATTTTTAAAATTATAACCTATAGTCCCACATTTGAAACAATAGTGCAAAACATATAAATAGGGGGATTTTCCCTCTATTAAGGGGTTGGTCATTGGGTTGGTTGTTCATTTTCTCCATGTCTAGGTTATGTAAAAACATTTAGGGATCAATTATTTTGTCTAGATGTTGTTTCTCTTTCTAAGGTGTTTGTAACTATACAAACCTTAGAAATATTTGAGAGCATGTTTATGGATCCCTTGTCAAAAGAGCAAACTCACCATGCTTGTATCTATGGTATCATTTGGAAAATTTTATGTAAGGTTTATTTTCAAGTTAATGAAAATGTTTGTGGTTCTTTACTATTTCCTATTCATGAAGTGGAGCAATGTGTTTTGAAAGTTATGTTGATTAGATATTTGGGCTTGTGTTCATTATTGGTTATCATTCTAAGCATAGATCTAGTTTATAAACCCTTTCAACATTATTTTAGGATATATTGTTGAATAAATTATTAGGCCACCCTATGTTTATTGAGTTGACAAGGAAAAGTGTTTGAAAGCTTAGTTTCATTCTATGTTCTAATATTTCAAGGATCATTTGGCATTTGATTTATTTTTTATTGATTTTTCCCTACATCTTTGATAAGGATAATGCCATGAATAATATGCAAAAGTAGCATCCCCCACTTAGGTGGGAAGTCCATAACTACCACATCCATATTCAAATACTTACCTGGATGAACTACCAACTACACTACCAACCCCTTGACATGTCCAATAATTGGAACTTCTCATGAATCCATGGCATAACACTTACCAAATGCTAATATAATATTAAATTTGATCTCATTTAAGACACTCAAGGGAATTAAGTTATAAGAAGCATTAGAATTAAACATGCAATTGTGGACAATAAGACCATTAATCAACAAGGTTGTATAAAATGGATCCACATTCAGTTGACTCGCTACTAATGCAATTCCCAAATAGACTTTTAGAGTGGATTCAACAACCTCGTCAGATTCTTCATCACTTTTTGGAGGCATTTGGGGTAAATAATTTTCATTTGTAGATGACTTCTCACCAAATTTCAAGTATTCAAATGCTCTCTTCCTATGTTTAGGTATCACAATAACTCAACAAGTGGCATTGGTATTTTCATTTGGATCAACATGTGGGCCATATAACATATGATATACTAAGGAAGAGGAGTATTTGGTGGAAAGGTAACAACACCTTCAACTAGAATACAACCACTCAAAGTCTGAAGTGGAGTAGGCTGGCATGGATTTGCATGCTTAGTAGCAGCCTTCAAAGGTGGATTTTGTTTAACATCTTTCACACCATTAGGAATACTAGATAGTAAGGGTACTTTATTTTTATTGGGAGCACTTCTAGGCTTAGCAACTTGGGAAATGGGTGCTAGTTTGGAAGTATGAGGAACTACCATAGTTTTCTTAGCTTCCTTACTTGTATCCCCTATCCTTAGATTTGTAGGGGTAGTGTCTTTAAGAGTAGCATCTTGTTTCCTGATTCTCAAGTTGTATTCCTTCTCTTAGGAAATTACTACATTAATTAGTAGCTGCCTATCATCAACTAAAAAAAATCTCTCATCATATTTTTTAATCATCGTTGATCTTAAAAAGTCAAAATAATGAATAGGTAATTCATATGCTTGTGCCTTATTAACCTCACAATAAAATTTTCAAGTTTAGACACATACCTTTTGTACTATACTCCAAAACTAATCAATAGTAAAAAAACTCATCAATTATGTAGAAGAAGATATCTTGATTCAAGTATTTTGATAATTAAACATCATAGTCTCATCACTAGATGATGCAGACACAGGTTCATCTGCATATTCATCAATCCATTCAGTTGTATCATATAGATGATCTGGAAGGAATCACTTGTCACACCAATCAACTAATATCATAACCTACCACATTTACTTTGGATTTAATGGATTAGACACTTATTTTCCATCCCCTCTATTTTGATTGTTATCTATTCTTTCATAATGTGCATGTGTCTTCCTTATATCATTATCTTAGTTATGGAAAGCAAGCCCCCTTTGTGCTTGATTCAAATTTGGATCCTCTCTTGAATGGTAAACACATGAGGAATCTCCTTCTCAGCCTTGGCAATATTTATGACATATCTATGATAGTGGAGGCTAGAGTCTTAATTATCTCCTCAATATTGGCATTCTTAGTGGAATATTTCTTTTAGATTAAACAATTTCACATTATCCCACTTATTCATGGTATTTCTCATAGCCTTTATGTTGTTTTAAATTTGGATGGCCATATTTAATGTCAATCATAGGTTCATGGGAACCTTATCCATCAATTAATATGTAGCCTTTTTATCAAAGGCATCACAATATTTTATCAAACATGTTGTATCACTAGGCCTTATGTTCTTAGGCAGCCTAATCATAGCTTTGTTGAACCATGTGTTTAAGTCTTGCATACACTCATTGGGGTTATTCTTGATGTTTTCAAACTTATCCAAAAGGAACCTTGGATCAACTATATCAACATAATGAATTCTAAAAACATTATTCATTTCTTCCCATGAATCAATGCATCCATGGGGAAGAGAATTGAACCATTCATGAGAATCTTCTTCCAACATGTGCATAAATAATTTAATGCACACATCCTCATTCTCAACATCATAATATTAAATAATATTGTGAAAAGCTCTCAAGTGTTGATCACCACTCATTGCATTGTTCCATTAAAACATTGGAAGACATTTCCTTACTTCATTTAGGACTTCATTAGGATAACCCTCCATATCATCAAAATTTATAGGCCTAAATCTATGAATGTGGAATGTAGGTTTTTCATTCTCATCTGGGTCCTTATGCCTCATGATTGGTTAAATTAGAGTTTCAATAAAAACTGGCAAAGGGATGTGAGGGGGTGAATGAAGGGGACTTATAGGATCAAACTTGGGAGGTGATCCAATAGGTTGAGAAGGAGATAGATAATAGATAGGACTATAAGTTTTAGAATGACTAAAAGAGATATGAAAGTCCTCAATAATGCGAAGTTCAACAAAAAATTCAATATTATCAAAATCTAGGTAATCAGAACACTGTTTAGCAGCTGAACCTTGCTCTTCAATAAGCCTTAAAACTTGTCTCCCTCTTCTTTGATGAAAACTTAAGGGAGAGACAAGTTTCTTGGATGGGTCACCTTTAAATGATGATCTCATTACTTCAATATTTTTAAACAATAAAAAACTCAAATCTAAAAATTAAGATATTCAAACATGGACCAGTCTTCCTTAAAACCAGATAACAAAGTTAGAGTCACCACTAGAATCAAAATTCCATAATATAATAGTTAACACTTTCATTGTGATACATAATAAAAACATACTAAATTTAATGATGAGATAAAAGGAAAAGATAATAAAATTTTCAAAATTATGTTCGAAATGGGATAAATCACCTTCCAAGATGTATTTTTAACATCTCTTTGCAATACACTCAACAGAAGTTAAATTGTCAAACATCTCAATTCCTAGCATGTCCCTAGTGGAGTGATGTAGCATTGATGGCTAAGATAGTCCAAACATATAAAATAATAGTAGAGAACTTCAAAACATTAAATACTTATAATTATCTACAAGAGTCCCTAGTAACAACACCAGATGGGTGGTGATATTGATGAAATAAAGATAATCAGATTAGTATAATAGGTAGATAACTTTAAAAATGACATCATCTCTTTTCAAGAGTCCACATCCACACAAGTGAGTAGGACTTCAATTTATTCCCTGACAATGGTGCCAAATGAGTGGTGATGTTGATGAACCAAAGATAATAAGACTAGTATAATAGGCATAGATCTTTAAAAATGATAACTCTCTACAATATTCCTTGACAACACAAGTAACTAGGAATTTAATTTAGTCCCTAAAAATGCTGCCAGATGGGTGGTGACATTGATGAACCAAAGATAATCAGATCAATATAATAGGTAGAGAATGTTAAAAATGATAACATCTTTTTGTAAGAATCCCCATCACATAAGTGACTAGGACTTCAATTTAATCCATGACAATGGTGCCAAACACATGGAGACATTGATGAACTAAAGCTAATCAGATTAGTATAATAGGTAGAGAAATTTAAAAATGACAAAAACTCTTTGCAAGATACCCTGGAAACACAAGTGACCAAGACTTTAATTTAATCCTTGACAATAGTGTCAGATGTGTGTTGGTTCTGAATTATACACCTCTATTGCTCGACCTTGCACACTTGAAGAAAATGAAAAACAAAGATGATAAACCCACTAGTATGTTGTTATAGTTGGGGAAGGGTTTGGCAACTAGAATGGACTAGATGCAAAAAATGATTGGGAGGCATCAACAGAGGGCATGATCAGATCCCTACTACTTCTGGCTTTACCTGAATAGAGGTGAGAGGACCTATGGGGTAGCTTGATTATATGGAGAGATTTTTCAATTCAACCTCCATGGGGATTTTTAACGTAAAAAACAAATGTGACCAGGGTATAGCCAAGCTTGTTCACTCCACCCAATAAGGGTTGTCACACAAAATGCACAAATTCACTAGGTCTCATACAAGCTAATGAAGATAAATATAAAATTTCTTACAACCTTAATTCTAAATATTTTTCAATAATAAGACTAAATGGAATACTACAATGTTGGTATTTATAGCACAATATGCATATACATGTTATATAAGCAAGATATTATGCATTTACAAGAAAATAACACTTATGATATGCAATAAGGAAGTATTATTTGTAGGGTAGGAAAAGGTAGGATAGTTTTTCAATTATAAACAAAGTGGTGGTGTGCTAGTGGTTTTCAAATAACAAGGCATATTTTAGTATTCATGACAACATTCTTTTGCAAATATATAGCAAAAACTCATTAGTAAGCTAATGGTACATATAAAATTATCCTTGAAAGGCATAGAACATACATTGAAACAAAAATTTCAAACACTTATCCCTATCAAATCCATAAACCTAAGGTGCCCTAATAAGTTATTCAACAACGTATCTTAAAATAATGTAGAAAGGGTTTATAATCTAGATGTATGATCAAAATGATAACCATTATTGAACACAACCCCAAATGCCCAATTAGCATAACTTGAAAAATAGATTGCCTCATTTCATCAACAGGGAATAGAAAATAACTACAAGTATTTTCATTAACTTGAAAACAGATATTACATATATCACTTTTTTAGCATTCTACCATGGGGACAAACATGGTGAGATTTCTCCATGTTGGACAAGGGAGACATAAACATGCTCTCAAAGCTTGTTAATGATTGTACACTTTTAACCACCTTAGCAAGGGATACAAGAGCTACACACAATAGTTGACCCAAAAAAATTGTAGAACCTAGACTTCGATAAAATGAACAAACAAAAATAACCACCCCCTGAATAGAGGACAAAACCTCCTATTTACATATTTTACACTCTTTTCGAATCTAGGACTGTGGGTTGTACCTAGCAAAATTGTAAAATAGCCCTCTAAATTCTACCAAGACGCTCACAGCTAGAAAATATTCCTTGCCATGCCTATAATTTTAATCTATTTGTAAGAAAAATCATTGCTCTAACTGCCTCTATAAGGAATGATGAAGATTTACAACAAACCCTTTTACTTCTTGACTGGAGATGCCTCTTTACATGATCTAAAAGGTGAAATTTTGTGGTGGAGGATAAACAAACTTTGTCCTCATGTGTAGTTTCTTGGAGATGCCCTCAATCAGTTTCTTGCATAGTTGAAACCTCATAGACAACTAATTTTCCTCTTATGCATGACATGGAATAGCTTGCTCTTGCAATGATGGCATGAGAATGCTCTGGTTATTATAAAGGCATAAAATGATCCATGACCATTTTAAAAATATGCTTTGGAATGGCCCATAGGCCTTCTCTCATGCTTTGATTTCTTGCCCATCCATGAAGGAACCATCAATTTTATCTTTAAAACTAAATATTGCCACATATTTACATGTGGCACACCACATCAGATCTAACAAGGAATTCAATGGGTTTAAAAGTGACTAAGCCACTTAATTGGCTCTACTATAGACACATGTCACTTTCTCATACCTTGTTGAAGCTAGATCAAATATGCACCATCGATCTTTTAATAAGTCTATAGGCCTTGAATTCATCATAGGTTGTGGATCTTCATCTCTAAGATTAGGAAATTATGCCATGTGGTAGCATCTAATGAGATCTAGGCTCTTTTCATCACTTGGGTGCTATCACACCATGTGGAAACCTTTCATTAGATCTCTAGCCCCATTGAAATGTTAAGTATTCACTTACACCATTAGATCTTCTAAATATGCTCGATCTTTAATCATGAGTTATGGGCTTGGTACTTGTCTACCTTCATATCAGATTCATTTTGAGTTCTGTTGAAATGTCTACCTTCATATCACATCATTGATCTCATTTACACTGATCAAACAAGCTCCATTGATCTCTATCCATAGATTTTAGTTCTTTTATCTGCATACAATTAGATCTCTAATAGGGTTCTTATGATGGTGACACTTATCATCTTCTCACTCATCCCAGGGATTTATTGAAGTCTTGACCTATTATGCACCATCGATCAAAATTTGTAAGCTTTGTCATGTACCATATATTGATAGGAACATGCTTAAGATTTTAATCATGTGCCATGAGCTTCACACTTATCAATTTCATTCTTGTCCTAAGTCCTTTCGACTTTTTAGCTTTGATCATGCACCATCAGAGCATCTTTCCCCAGGTTAATGTGCACCATTTAATTGTGATCCGCTAGGTCAGACATTATTGGTTCCAAATTAACATGAAAATAATTAATTTAGAGTTCAAGGAGTAAATAACTTAGTATAAAATATTAGCCTAAGGTTTTTTTGCATTAATAAATATGATAAAAGCTTTAGGATATAACTTTAAACTAAGTTTATAACAAAGGGACCAAGTGTTAGTTAGACCACATTAATAGATAAAAGGCACCAATATCCGTGGGATGTAAAAGAGACAAAATATGAATTTTAGACTAAGGTTTGGTCATTTTAACATAAATGATGAAACCTTGGTATAAAAATTAAACTAAGTCTATGAAATATTTATAGAGTTCCCTCGTAAATTGTTCCTACCAAATCTAAATTTAAATCAAAGGGCCCGAGCTAGGGCAATTGGAACAGAAGTTTTAAGATGCTCAAACATGAATTTAACTTGGCCTTTGATAGACCAAAGGCTAGTAAAGACCAAATTAGCATGAAATTTTGTAACCCAAACATTTTCCATTCTAAATGGACTCCATTAGACCTACAACATGTATTTATGAATTGTAAATTTCATAGATCATTTAGGTGAATTTGGAGCCTAAACACTGCTATAAAAAAGACCTCCAAGATATAAGGAAAGTTATTTAGTCAACTACAAGACATTTTACCTATGATTAACACTTTAAAATAAGAAGTGGGATAACCAAATTATGCATTTAAACTTAAAAAGGGCTCAATTACTTCAGTGCAATTTTGGTCACTAACAGGTTCCATGATTGTGATAGGAGAGTGACTTGAGCAAGGCATGCTAAATAATTTATAGAGTTTAAATTTAGTGGAATTAAATCACCACTAATGAAAATAAATACCACCAATCATCTTTCAAACATGTCCCTTCATTGTATATTAATGACACAAGTGTCTTCCAACATGGCCATTAACTTTAAAAACTGATATGGTTTGAGAAAAAATAATGATATTTCTTGTATTTTAATGAAAACCTTGAGGGATACTATGAACATAAAAATAAAAGTGACTCAGATGTAAAGGCATGAAAAAATAATTACAATAACAATAATAATAATTTGGGTTTCTTGACATTTATGAGAATGTGGTTTGAATAAGGCACACTAAATAGGTTGTAGATAATGCACATGGTGGCATTAATTGCTACATTAATGGAAACAAATACTACCAGGGGTTTTCATAAATGATCATTGCATATTAATGACATAAGCATCTCCAACATGATTTTTAAATTCATAAATTTGTTATAATATTTATCAATTAAAGAGTTGCATAAATAAATAAGGATACTAGTAATTCAAAAAGTATTTGTGTATGCCAATTTTTTTACACTAGAGGCATTCTGTGTGTGATAATATGCAAAGATTCATCTAACATGTAGTCAAAAAACATAAAGTTTTGTCAACCATATAATTTATTTAACAAGCCAGGGGAGGCAAGGCAGGGATTACCTATGAGATTTAAAGTTGATTAAAATTGTAGGTGGAATACAATTAATAGTGGAGTTCTAGCGACATGTTACCTAAAACAAAATTATTTTCTTGCAAGGATTTTGGTTTGGTTCACAAAGGTTGCTTGTAGGCCATACCTACTACTAGAGGAGTGAAGAAGCCCTTCCCCACCCTAAATCAGAGTCCTCCACTAGTTGGCATCGCTAATCACATTAATTTGTTAATTTTTTTAGGTTTTCTATGCCTAAAATATAGTAAGAATCTCAAAATTTTCAAAATTTACTTCAATCTAATTTATCATCAAATGAAAAAATGATCATATTTATTACATGGATTATTCTAATGAAAGAGATAGAACAATTGCTTCTACATAAATATGGAAGGAAGATGCACTAGGAAAAGAATAGGGGTTTCACCTGATAGGGAGCCATTCATAGGGTTGTCAACTCTATAAAATTAATTGAGGCCAAATTTGAAGAATGATCCATTTGGCTTCTTGTTGAGTGAGTGGTGTGATAGTTTGTCATAGAAAATATTTTGCCAAATGAAAAACTCTATGAGATCTAGTGATAGAGATAGATATGACATCATGATGAGATAACTGTAACAATAAAAAATAAAAAAATACAATATAAACATGTCTATTTTGAGGTTTTCCTTTGTCACTATCCTTTCCTTCGATTGCAATACATGTCAAGCAGCTCAATATATGTTTATGATATGGCATTTGGGCATTAATATGTTTCTACGGGGCCATTATAATTATCAATACAAATATGTATGGTTTAATTTCTTATTTTTAATTAATTTTCTTCATGAATTAAATATTTTATCATAATTTCTATGTTAGGAAATTTAAAACTAAATTAGACTATATATTATAAAATACAATATTTATATATATTACATATTGATTTAGAAATATAATATATTATTTATTTTAATATCACTTATAATATGATTATATATTTAGAATATAAATTATATGGGAATATTATAAATAAAATATATGCCATCACCTAAGGAAGAGTGTCTTTATAGCATTGTTACAATCTTTAGGTTTATTTCCAGATCTAGACATGAAGTGATGTTGACCAAATTTAACTTTTAGGTCAAATTGGGGCACCCATAGGTAAAAAATTGACTTTTAGGTGTTTTATGGGTCTAATACATATGTCACAAGGTGTCTTATAGGTGTACTAGCCTTGGTCTTTAGTCATTTTAGTCCTTTTAGTCATTTTAGGTCATTTTGAGGTCAAAAAAGCTGCATTTAATGATTTGTACAGATTTATTGGGAAGTGTAAAGGTTAAAAAAGATGATATCACATCTCATGTGTCCAAAGAGGTCTTAATTAACTGAAACCAACTAAAAAGTAGTAGGTTCCTAAAAAAAGGTTAGTTTTCTTGAGGAAAAGAAGAAGTTTGGCACTTGTAAAGCTCCTTGGGAAGTGTGACACATGGGAAAGAATGGTATTATGTCTATTCAACTTCCCCAAGCTTAGTTACACATTTTAAGTGAACTAAAAGTGCATTTTTTTTCACAAAACTATTCTACTTCTTTTTTAGTATTCTTGGCAAGCAGAAGTGACATTTAGGTTTGTGCTTAGTATGGATAGCTCAAGAGGTTTCATATTAAAAACCTTGGGGGGTTAAATTATACTCAGAGACCTTCATTTACATATAGATATTTTTAATAATGGTGGCTTGTGCTTCATGAAAAATCCTCATAAATTTGATTGTACTTTTTTAATTATTATTTCAAGCACCCTGTAGGTTTTTTTCCATTTTTAGTAGGTTCATATAAACTAGTTGGTGATATTGGTTCTAGATGATGTTGGATTCATACTCATATTATCTACATACTTGGTTTTAATTTTAATGATGTTTGTATGAGTCTATTATCTTAAATTTGTAAGAGGATACACTTTTCTGAGTTACAGACAATTTTCATCATTTCTAGATCTTTATTCTTTACAGATGACTTTAGAGTGTTGTGATAGGTCCTTAACCATGTATTCAAGTTATTTTTGGTCCCATAATTTTTAAAATTCATCCTCTAATGAAAAATCTCCATGATTTGTAGTCATATGTAACATTCACACACAATTCTGCCATTACACACACAACTTACAGGTGCTCTCATGGATAAATTCAAGTTAAGAGGGAGGTGTTAATACTTATTTCACATACTTGATAGTGTGAAAATGATTCTATAGGTAGTGGAGTAGGCCTAAAATAATTTAATGCTAAATGATTCTCATTGTTCACACTTGCATATATTGTCTACAAACTTGACAATATCTACATACAAGCTTTGTTGGCAGAGAACTTATGTCATTTGATGAAGGAATTAGAACAAGTGTTGGATCTATTTTTTAGTCCTAGTATGATACTTTGAACATGATAGACCATGTTTGGAGTGTTAATATGGAAAGTGGTAATGTAAATCAATTGAAAAGATGTGATGATTTAATATAGGGACACTTTCCCTAAAAATGCAAAACAAAGGTTAGGGGGATTTTTTGAATAAAAAATGACATGGTTGAAATGATCTTTAATGAATATATAAAAGTAAATATTGTAACCTCCATCTAGGAAATTGACCTTGCAGAGTTTAAGGGGAGGATGAGCAATAGAGATTGATTTTTGGGAACTCCAAAGTTGTTAATTTATGATTGTTTCCAGGCCGTGAAGTCTATAGGTCTGAGTCCAAGAAAAGGCTTTCTCATCCAAGTTGGAAATATCAAGCCATGTATTCACATTTGGATGGTCTTAGATGGTTGATAAGATAATTTATGGAATAAGGATCATCATAAGGAATTGATATAGTGTGTTCACCTTCCCAGACCACTTTTAGTCTCTATACAGGCCTGGTTAACTACCTACAACCAGCCAAGAGTGAAAGTTGGAAAGAGTGATTTCCTTATAATGAACCTAGGTGCATAATTAACCTAGAGAAGTTTATGAAAATTAAAATTATATAAACCAATAAGGAGAGTTTAGATTTTTTTATTTTGGTTTGATTCACAACTTCAGATATCCTTCATTTACAATGAACACCTATAGCTGACTGTAGGTAAATGATGAGTTAAGATATAGTCCTAGGTGATGATCTAGCTCAAATTTGAAATAAACAAGTTAAGTCAAAGGCATATGAAAATAGAGAGTTTATTTTATGGTTTTAATATTTTTTTTAAGGCCTAACTCATGTAAGTAACCCCAATGTACCACCTCTCCAAGGCAAAGACATAGTCAGGTTTGCCAACAGGTAGACAGTGAACTACTATTGGTATCTTAGTGATGTTATAGACCATCTAAGGTAAATTCAGCTATGATAAAGTACCATGTGACTATAAAAATACATTTAATGTATCTCTAAATCATGAAAAAATTTCAAATGGGCCAATGCATACCTATAGGTGCAACTTTTGTATTAAAACACAGTCATGATAAGAAATCAGTCTTGATAATTTCAAAGTGATTGAAAATGACTGAGAAAGGTGAAAAAGTACATATAAAAGGAATAAAATTATCAAAAATACTATAAATGGGTTATAAACATTGTATTATGCTTAATCATAAAAATTTACCTATAGGTATCACTCTAAGATAAAGAACACAACTAGTTGAATGGTGGTAGGATAGTGAGTAAGGGTTGGTACTTTTGAAGATGGAAATACATATGAAATTACATGATAAAATGAATAGGATATAATTAAAGGATATAATTAGGACCTTATATAAATTTAAACAAATCTATATATACCAAATTCACCTTTAGGTATGGTGTCAAAATAGGTTAACACAGTCAAGATTTAGTGCACAATCTAGACTAAAAGAAGGGGTTTAAAGGGTTATTAAGGGTATGCAGTGAGTTGGAAAGATAAAAAAGTTTAAAAAATATTAAAAATAATATTTGTCCCTTGAAGGTGATCTCCCTTTAAAATCATGCCAAGAAATATTTCTAAACAAGCAGCACAGAGTTAGATTTTAGGAAACCCTATTCACAGTCACTCTTCTAGTAGTCTACCTTAGTTTTTTATGATTTGAGGGATCAAATGAAATGATAAAGAGCCAATTATATATATATATATATATATATATATATATATATATATATATATATATATATATATATATATATATATATATATATATATATATATATATATATCATTTGGATAAACTTATCCAATTATTTGTTTATCTATACCAATAGGGTAAGTGCCCTCTGTTTTATCTCAGATAGAGGGCACTTCCCTAGGTGCAAAAACATACAGTTTTGTAAGGTGGAGATGGACATAAGAGTAAATAGATATTTTGAACTTGAAATAAGGTTAATAAACATGGAATAAATCTATAAAAACATGGGAAATAAAGAAAATAAGGATTTTTTCCAAATAGGAGGGTCTAAACCCTTAGTGGTTATAGTCAAGCATAGTAGGTAGTTTCTGGCCTAATGCCCAAATGAAGGGTCATTTACAATTATGGCCGTAATTATTATCTATAACTTGATAAATTTTTATGAATAAAACATAGAAATGTTAAATATATTGGGATGCAAAGAAAAAGTTAGGAAATCCATTTTGAGTTGCAAGGACACTTAGGCCTATTTGACATGGATAAGTCTAGTTTTCAAATGCAAGATCAAATTTAAGTCTATCCTTAGATATGACTTTCAAATTGATGGAGAATTTATATAGGTGACCAAACTTTTGGAAGGCATAAAAAACATAAATAAGCCACTTTTTAGACCTTAGACAACATTAGGCCTATTGGAATGAAGAGAAAAGCTCAATAAGAGAAGTTTGGAAGCTCAGACCTCTTCTGATGTTAAGCATGGGACTTTTATAAGTTAAAGGATATTGATGAATGTCTTTCAATATGAATTTATGGATTTTTGTTTCAATTTGGACATCATAACTTTATGAACAAACCTTAAGGATGAAAACTACTCAAAACCCTTATAAACCCTTCCTAGTGACCAAATTGGAGAAATGTAGTTGGAAAGATAATATAATGGCATATTTTAGCCATGAAACATATTTTAATTTATATATTTCTCACTCAAGATACCCCCCAATGTTTTTTGGTTCTATGGAATTGTATAAACATGGTACAAAATAGGATTTTATTGATAGTTTTATGTATTATGCAAGCTATAGAAGGAGTGTGAAGATGAAACCAAATTTGGGAAAAATTTTAAGACTTTTTATAACTCCCCATGTTAATTTAATGCCTAAAAATCCTCTTAAGTGAATCAATAGGATCTCTCATCTCAGCAAATCAAAACTGGTATATTAGACAAGCTAGTGAGAAGGGTGGAAAACTTCAAGTGAGCTCATTTTAAGGTGTATTTGATTATTATAAGTCCATGAAGGGTTTTTAAAGGTGTAATATACTCCCTCAAATGGATTTTCATAAGAAACTGATGTCATTTTCGAAGCCAAGTGTGCAGGGTGCATGAATGAAGAGTTTTCTGGATAGCAGATGATGATATCTCATTTTGGGATGATTTCAGAGGACCAAGCCTATAATCAATGCATGATGAGGCATGTATGAAATCATTACCCTTCATCAAAATCATTATAAATATACCTAATTAGTTATATGATGTTCAAATAATGTTGATCATGAAGGCATTTTTTTGAGCCATAATGAGGAGTATCATGCCAGTTTTCATGAGGTTTATGACTTGGATTGACATTTATACTTCCTAACCTTGCATGGTTCATCCCATACCATTTTGTCATGATCAATTAACTGATTTTATCATATTGAAAAGTGTCCTTGTGACCCTTGGAATTCTCTCTTCTCCTCTCTCTCTCAAGTTCTATAAGAACTAGACATTTTGGCATTGCAACTTATGCTCCACCTAAGTATGGAGAAGTGATTCTCATTTTCATACCTTTTGATCAATAAAACTACCAATTTTTACCTCTTAATGACTACTCATAGTGTGTTATACTTATATGATTAATCTGATTACGTGATAACTCTTGTTTCCTTAGCATGTTGTTTCATTCTTTCATCTTATTAGCAGTTAGAAAGCTTCTTCTTGCAAGGCATGTGAAATGTTTTAGGAAATGTCAAGGATTTAGTGAGTTAGTATTTTCATTAGTGTCATTCAAGGACTATTATCTAGTCCTCATAGGTTTTCACATTTATCCATAGAATCATAATATAACATTGATGTGAGAAGATGCATATTGAAGAAGTGTCCATTCAGTTTGTCCCTTGATTTCAAGTGTAACATGCTTTTGGCTGGACGTCATGAATATATTTTGTGTATAACCTCCCTTAGAAAAGTTTTCATTCATTTTTTCTCTCCCTTTTCACCCCCAAATTTTCGGTGTAGTTTCAATCCAAAGTGGTACATTAAGGGAGCTAGCCATATCTAAAGATTCACCTCATCCTTAGGCTACCCACAAACCTAGAGGTGTTTCCATTGTGCCACTTGGATGAGGAGAACTTATGAATCTCCTCAAAGGGTGAAAATACAAGTGACAACAAGTGAAATGCCAAGCCACCACGTAGGTTTGTATCACTGTTTAAAAATAATGCGTTACTATTAGAATAGAATACTAAAATCACACACACACACACACACAAAATCAAATATAAAAAGTATAGGGCACATGTGATTTTGTTAAAGACAATAATACAATGAAGTGATTAGAGGAGTGATCAGAGGAGCACAAGAGAGTAGTGAAGGATGGGAAGGAGTTTTCAAGGGCATGGAGATGGGAATGGAAGCAAGCCATATTTCAGGAGTGAAAATTGATTGAATTTATGGAAGAAATCCTAGTGGAAGTTTTGGATAAGAGGGGAAGGGTTACAAGCAGTAAAAAAGAAGCGTTGCTTCAGATGATTTTTGTAGATCTTTAATTTTGAGTTATTTGTATCAAATTTATGTCACTTGAATTGGAGGAATCCCATTGGTATATTAATTAGGTATATAAGGAGGCTTTGATACTGGGTGTGAATTCCAATCCCTTGTCTCAGAGAAAGGAGATCTTAGGCTTAAGTAATTTTTTCTTGAGTAAAAGGTGGTTGTATCTAAGGTAGAAGAGCCAGAGGTCATTGGCATCTAATAAGAGCCCTTAATCTATCTTTGCTTAGCCTTTATGGTGTTTCAAGCCCTTATGTGTCTAAGCCTTTCAACTGAATCCTTACTGCCATCAATTTAGAATATCTACTGAGGTTGGGATGTATTTGTTTCAGATTGGTGATCGTGAGTTGTTGTTTGTTGTGTTCTTGAAGTTTTTATTTTCCATTTGGAAGTTAATGGCTTATAAATAATTGTTTACTAATTTCCACCTCATAGGGTTTTGGCCATTGTTATGTTTTTACAACAAGGTGATTATAAATGTTCTGTGTTTGGATGTTGGAAAGATTTTGGTCTGGTTGGGAGGGTGAAGAAGGCTTTGTTCTATGAGTTGTCGATGTTTTTTATTAGATCTTGTTAGTGCAGGCCTTTTTCCCACTAGATTTTACCTACATAATTATATTAACTTTTTTAGGCCTCTAGAGGTCATTTCGGTTACTTGGGAAGATTAGTCCCACATTCTCTAGAATGTGTGGTTTTTGTCTCTCTCCAATTTATATAATCACCTCTCTCCTTTTATATTACTAATTCAGTATATTGTGTGGATTGTTGGAGCATTCATGTCTTGGTGCAATTGTTTCTCTTCTATTTCGTTATTGTAGCTGTGTGTGTTTTCTCTATATTATCTTGAATAATACATGTCTTACATTACATATTGAATAAGTGAATTCATTTGGATCAACATTCCTAGAGCTCATTCTAATATGGTATCAAAATAGATCTAGATCTGAGGATTGCTTAGTTTTTTATATATGTTTTCATTTCAAATCTTGGGTTCATTTGATTTCAATTTAGATCTCTCCATTTTAGCATTTGTATTCTATTATATTAACTATATAGCGAGATTTATTTCAGATTTAAGGTTTTGAATCCATTATTAATATTACTATATAGATATTCAATCCTCCAAGTGTATTGGTCTTTGCATCAACATGTGAGGATTTGAATTCTTATTGAGAGGCATTTTTTTAGATCCGTAAAACTTAGGTGGCATTGGATCTTGGTGTTTGAAGGAAATATATTGAGTTTGGCACTAAAATTCTATGTATTGGCATCACTATTCTTATTATTTATATGTTGAAATATTGTTAAGGGCATCTTAGATCTATAGAATTACACTGGAAGGAAGTTTTCTCTCAAGAGAGGTGTTGAAGTCTTATTTTGTTACTACAATTTGGTAGATTTGAGGAAGAGTATTTGTACCAAAATTATGGCATCATAATCTTCACCTTGGTTCTAAAATATCTAATACTATGTTTCAATCTACTACATTACCTTGGTGTTTTTTTTCCAACAAGCTTGGCCTACGTTGAAATTTTTTGTTTGCATAAGAGATCTAATAATCTAAAAGGATTTGTGTTGTTATTTTTTATCTTATTATTTGAAAAATCCACTTCATAATGCCATTTCTATTATTTTCATTGAAGGAGGATTTTTTACTATGAGATATGCATGGAGGTGAAGCATTGATATGTAATTACTCAGGAGCTACAAACTTGGCATGGGAAGGACGAATTAAAATTTTCATTTTGCTTATTTTTTGTTGTGTTGGATAGATCTGCACTTGGCATTAGATCTTATCTACGTTGGATCTAATTATTTATTCCTAATTTGAAGATCTGATTATTATGTTAACACATATTATAGATTGGCATTTTGATCCATGCAAGCTTGTACAAAGGCATTCCAAACCACCACACACCCTTGATCTACTCTTGGAAGACTTGTCAATGTGTTTGATTTTCTTGATTTTAGTAGATTTATTCTCTTTGGAAGTGACGTACAAATCCTCTCTCCTCTTTGCTTAGTCAAAACCTAATTCTACCCAAAAAATATTAAAAATTAAATCTTATTTTAATTTTATTTAAAATAGCTTTATTTTTTATTTTTTTAATTAAACACCTTTAAAAAGCCTTTTCATGTAAAAGGCACATAAAGGTATATGGGTGGGTTAATTTTAACTTTTGTTGTTTTCAGGGGATCCATCATTTTGTACCAATTCCAATGAATAGTTGGAAGACATATTTTACGTCACTTAAGGGTACTATTTTTAAGTTTTAAGTGCAAGTTTTTAATCAATAGGCCTATTTACGAGAAATTTTATTGTTAATAAATTACAAATAGTAACTCAAAATTGAGTACCGTATTTTTCCAAAGTGTTTTTTTATATCCCACAAATTTAGTTAATTTTTATTATAAAATGAACTACTTTATAGTGTGTCAAAATTCAGGGGGTGGCTACCTGACATAATTTGAGGGGGTTATATTGTGGTTGTGATTTCCCTGGTATCTTATCTTGATCATGTTGATCCCATTTGAGATAGTCTAAATGGTTAGAGTTGTTTCATCTTCAGTGATCCTTTGTGGGAAGGATAATTATTCTTTGTGGCATGCTTATATGGAACACATTCTCACACACAAGAATTGTATTCCATTTTTATATGGACAAATTCTTGCACCCACTAATCATGTTCATTTTGATAAGTGGGATAATAATTGTGACAAGGTTTTTACCACTCTATTACTAAATGTTTCCATGGATCTTTATTACCATGTGGAATATATAGAGTTTCCATGCACTATTTGGAGCATCGTACAGTCTCTTTTTGGAGATCCATTTGAGACTTAAATCATACCTCCTCTATTGTCCATTGTCTCTTCTGAGACTATTGTACTTTCTCCTCATGAATTTATTTTTTGT
>JARHVA010008939.1:72500-190000 GCA_037957365.1 Torreya grandis | reverse complement strand
TGAAAAATTAAAGTCTACTTAAATTAGTTTTAGTCTAACACTCTACACTTACAAAGTATAATAAATTGATCTATGGGATGTTCTCATGGATTCCCTACATAAAATATGTAATCATCCTCTTAATTATATGTTAAGGCACAAATTGGAATGGGATGATTACATGCATACTTTGTGTCATCATACCAATATTTAGCATACTCATGATCATTAATATATTATTTTTCTTAAAATTATGATATTCCATTCTTATCATTATTTGTATTAGTATATATAAACCCAACTACACCATACTATGTACTGAAATTTCTGGTTTTTCTTTTCTTTTCCATATGCGTTGTATCATGTGCCTTTGTTGTGATGGTATTAAATGTATTTGTTGAAATATTAATTGAAGAGATATTTTATTTTGTTTTTTCTTACTCTATAGATTTTTATTCTCTTGAAATTGTAAACATTACATTTTGATGCTCAAATGTGACATATTCATGATATTTACCCAATTAAAAACATAGAAATGTGAATTAAAAACATATAAATAATAGTTATGGTAAAAAATATTTGTAATATTAAAAATGTGAATGCATAACACAACAAAATTAACTCAAAATAACATATCAATAACACAATAACAAGAATTCACAAAATTATTTGGTTTGATAATATAAAAAAATAACATTTATTACTATGGCAGTGAAAAACTTAATTGTGTTAACTTGACATGTTGGCAATGAAAAATTAAAGTCTACTTAAATTAGTTTTAATATAACACTCTACACTTCCAAAGTATAATAAATTGATATATGGGATGTTCTCATGGATTTCCTACATAAAATATGTAATCATCCTCTTAATTATATGTTAAGGCACAAATTGGAATGGGATGATTACATGCATACTTTGTGTCATCATACCAATATTTAGCATACTCATGATCATTAATATATTATTTTTCTTAAAATTATGATATTCCATTCTTATCATTATTTGTATTAGTATATATAAACCCAACTACACCATACTATGTACTGAAATTTCTGGTTTTTCATTTCTTTTCCATATGCGTTGTATCATGTGCCTTTGTTGTGATGGTATTAAATGTATTTGTTGAAATATTAATTGAAGAGAGATTTTATTTTGTTTTTTCTTACTCTATAGATTTTTATTCTCTTGAAATTGTAACCATTACATTTTGATGCTCAAATGTGACATATGATATTTACCCAATGCTTCCCCCATTACTCTCATCTATAATTTTCCTAATGTTTCATTTTATTAATCCAAGGTAGGCTTGATGTGAAATATAGTAGAACATTATTTTTATGAAAGTGATATAGGTATCTCAATGAATCCAATACAACATTGAAGCCCAATAATATTACCCATGTATTGATTGTCATCCTTAAGATGTTGGAAGTGTTATGCTACATAAATTATCTTCATGAAAATATTTAATCTCAACCTTAGTAAGTGTTTTTCCATCAATGTGAAGACTAAGAATCAAATCCTCTATTTTTTAAAATACTTTTTTTTTTTGGTAACCACATTAACCTTATTTTGTATGTCTTAGTTTCGAAATTTATTTATGTGAAACAATTTTGTAATAATTGTTTCTTGCTTATCTTAAATTTTAGTTTGAAACTTTTCTAGGAAAAAAATTAGAAACTTATCCTTTTTTATTTTTTTCCTTTGTTGATGTAATTGTCCCCTTTATAAATTTTCTTTTTATTTTCTTTTTCTATCATTTATGTTTCATCATGTTCTCTTTTTATCTTTTCTTTCTCTAATTTTTCCATTTCTATTCTTTCTTGCTCTAGTTTTGCCCCCTTTTTTTTCTATTTGTACTTATTGCTTAGGAAATGGAATCATAATTTGAGTGGGTAGCTTGATTGACTTATCTACTATAGGATCACCATTATAAATGATACATTTTATGTTTTTCTTCAAATCCCAACCACTGAATGTATAATACCCATGCATCATATGATATGCACAATATTACTTTGATCTCCTTAAATGATGCATAGGAGGTAATGTGATCAAATTATTTCAAATAATTTATCATATAATCTTAATTTAATTCTTATTACCCTTTTGTACATTATTTAAATCAATAATTTTAGATGTATATTACTTTTAAACCCATATTTGAGATGATATATTTTAAGGTAAAAAATAAATAGATGGAGTTGTAGATAG
The DNA here is from genome assembly GCA_037957365.1 of Torreya grandis. Taxonomy (NCBI): domain Eukaryota; kingdom Viridiplantae; phylum Streptophyta; class Pinopsida; order Cupressales; family Taxaceae; genus Torreya; species Torreya grandis. Next base: position 187,804 of record JARHVA010008939.1, on the reverse strand, counting down.
ATGATTAACATTAGCATGCTCTATATTCTTTATGGAAGTGATATTGTTTTCTAATGATGTAATCCTTGAATTTAAATATTGATTTATCTTTTACAACTCTTATACGAATGATCCAAAGTGAGTATTTGATCTCGAATAGCTTCACAAGTACAAACCTTAGGTATTTCTTATTGAATATGCATAAAAACACCATCAAGAGGGTTTGTCAGAGATGTATGGGGTTAAATAAGGACATGTTAGTTACCTTCATTATGTGGTGTCTTACCTCTCTAAATGTTAACAACATAGACCAAAAAATCTAATATAAGTTTTGGGTGAATAATGGGAGAGAGATGGTACCTATTACAACCTTGAGGTTTAAGAGCAGAAATAATTCAAGGATCCATGCAAGCCTTTTGCTCACTGAAACAAGAAATTAATAGGACTTGAGATTATTCATTAGTAATTTGACCTTTATTGGATTTTATTCATTTTATCATATGATTATGAATTGTGGTCCTCATTAAGGGAAGACAACATGTAATAAAAACTGTGAAATCTTGAATAAAAATGTTCCTTCAATAGAGCCATATATTCTATTAAAATTCAGAAGAATGGTATAAGAAAGCTGAAATTTAAGTCCTAGAAAAAGGAAAAGTTTTATGCAGGGAGATTAATAACTTCCCTAAAATCCAAGGTCAAAATAAAATGCTTTTAGTATCAAATATCAAATTTGAGGTTAAAATAAATTGATTTTAGTGTTAGCTATGGAATTTGAGGTTGAAAGCCATTCTTTTAGTGTCAAATATTAAATCAAAGGTTGAAATAAATTTGTTTTAGTATCAGATGTTTAAGAATTAATCAAAACCCTAGGATAAATTTTTTGAAGCAATGCTCGAACAAAATATGTGGGTTCACCAATATGTTTTATAAGAATTTATAAATAACTTGGTGATTAATTATAATTAATATAAAATGGATAAAAATGTATCAAAATTTTTAAATGACATGTAACTAACATAATAAAATTTATTGTAATGAAATAGATAAAACACAAATGATTGAAAGAGTCTAACTATGAAAAACAAATATAGACTTAGTTCTTTCCTACTCATTTATTGACTGTGTGAAACTAAAATATGGATAAAAGTTATAGGGTAAATTTTAAGAGACCTTATTAGAAAACCCCTTGGATTTCATTGGTGAATCTATGGATAACTATTTCATAGGCATGACAAATTTGATATGCATGGTGGAAAATCCATTGAGAGGAGAGGCAAATATTTTGGTTCTTTGTTTTTCCTTACAATCATTTGGCTTCACTAGGAAAACACTACTGAATGATGCAACTGAATGACACAACTAAATGGTATAGCTAAATAGTTCAACCAGATGGTGTAATAAAATAGTGAGTCTTGATGACCACCTTATAATTTGGTGGTGTATTGTAACCGGTTGACTAGAACTATCAATCGGTGTGACTGACTGACATGGGTTACATGTTGGTTATCCGATGCAACTAGGTGATCCATGCTTCTAATATACTAGATGGTGTAGCCATTCAGCTTGATACTCTTTGGTTGTGTATGTGGTTGGTTGCCTTGGTTTCTTCCCTCTGCTTGTAAGTACCCCCCTTTCCCCTCATTTTAACCATTTTTTAGAATTGATTACTATATATAACGCAAATTAGATGCAAAATCAAGAAATCATTATAAATGTTTGGTAAGTTGACCTAGAAAGTATCTTACATTACTTATTTTCAGTCAACCCAAACCTATGTAATGGGCCCCCAAAATTTTCAAAACCAAATTTAAAAAACAAGAATATTCATGAATTAACGAATATTTACTGCTAAAATTTACCCTTGATAAAACTAGTCAATTGGATATGATTATGTGTGTGAAAAAAAATGTAACTATCACTAATCAGGGTCAAGATCAACTATAACAAGACATGATCGATTGCCACTATTATATTTTGTGGGCAAACCTTGACCTCTATATAAAATCATGTAACCACCCTCACTAAGATGGTGACCCTCCTTCTATGAAAATGTTAACATCACCATTCATTTATGTTGAGTGGGTTATGAAAATAAATGTGGAATCTAAAGAAACAAAGCTTTAGCCAATATCTTGACTCACACTACCATTTGCACAAATTTGTGGAAATTGAGAAATAAAGAAGACTAAAGCCAACTGACCTATAACACTCTTAGCCAATGCTTTTGGATTTTTCATGCCTCAAAAAAACTTGTCATCCTCTCACATGCCACATATTCCCATAATGCAAGAGAAAATATAATGAATCTTTCTTGAGGTTAGGGAATAAGATGGAAACACATTCTCTTGTCCTTGTAAAGCTTCCTTTCTATCTTATTAGTTTTAGTGCATGACTTCAAAAGCTTACAACAACACACATAAATATAAAATTTAGGGCATCTCCTACTTTATCCATTCCTTAAAGGGAGTGCGATTGGTCCTTACCTAACTAAAAGATATTATATTTCATATCACCATAAAAGACTGAAGTACCAAGTTCCAACTTAGTTAGATCCACCATCCAAAATTTAGAACACCTTCATGTATGATAAAAATGACACTTCACAATCACTAGGCTTACAAAAAAATGATTAATACTTGTCTAAATCAATAAATGTTTTTAGTCATATGTCACTTGATTCTATAAATAGAATATATTAAATATGAGATTTAAATTACAAATGGACCTATAAATAATTATATGAATTGGCATTCAGATCTTGTTTTCTAAAAAAATATGACTTGAATCCTATAAACTAAGTATTGATTACAGCTTAAAGTTTTAACGTTACAAGCTTACAAAGATATCATAGTTAAAAAAGGTTATCTATAGTCTCATGGTGGTGTTTATAGTCTTAAGGTGGTACCATAGTGATCTAAATATTTCAAATTATAACGCTCTGTTGTAGTGACTAACATAGTTATGTGAATCTCACATTGGGTCAATTTCAAAACTGTAGAAATATGATGTGTACTTGACCAAATTAATATAAGTTATGTGGTGTTATCTATAGTTTAACAATATTGTATGGTAATATAATGATTTAAAGCTTTCATATTGTGATGCTTCGTCGCAACGATTAACATGGTTCTATGAATCTCCCATTGGGTCATTTCTTTTATCGCAATTTGATTTATTTTATTTAATAACTTGAATAAGTCCAATAAGCAATAAAACATTTTAATTTGGTCTTTACAAAATTTATTATTAAACTTGTCGAATGATTTCATTAATTTTTAAATATTAGGTACAATTTGGCTTTACATAGATAAAAATAAAATTAGCATTTTTAATTTTTTGCCATAGTTATGAAGGCCAATTTTATAAGATTTGTCACCTTGACAAACCCTCTTCTAATAATATTTATTCCTTGTTCTATAACTTTTTATTCATATCTTTCTTAGAAAAAATTATAACAAGAAATCAAGGGGAAAAAATATAATAACTAAAGACACTACGAAAAAGATAAAAAAACTATTAAAAATCGACAAAATATACCACTAATACTTAATTTACACTAATGACCAACAGATATACAAATTTTAACTAATATATATGTTTGTATATATGTTTTTTTTTTTTAAATAATAATAATTTTAAATTTATTTATTTATTATTATTAATTTTAATGTTAAAAAGAGAGACTAAACAATACAACTAAATGAATTTTTTGAATATTTAGAAACACATATTTGTAAAGTTCGTGAGGAAAAACGTGGAAGGCAAAAGGAGATGCCAAAAGAAGGTAAATCATTTCATCGTGTTACAGTCACTTCCAATTGTATTGCTGCAGCTTTGGGCTTACCGGAAATAGTGAAATACGTCCATTATTGCTTGTCAATTAAATAGTCGAAATTCCAAAGTACAACAGTTGGCTCACCGGAAATAGTCACCGCGCAGCAGACTGCTGCATTTTGGATGTTGAATAGCATCTTACAATAAAAGAAATACTATCTCCCGTCTATCACTAAAGTAAGTGGTGGAAGAATATTAGAATAGGAGTTCCAGAATAAATAAAAAAGAGCCGTCTGTAAGAATGTTACAAACTTTACTTGACGTGTGGGGCAAGAAGAATGTAAGCAGTGAGCCTAACAAGCAAAGCACATCAACACTTTACTAAATCTATATCAACAGTTTGATTCTAGTGAACTGTACTCTTCAGTTTCACCTAGTGATTACAATGGCGAAATCTAAAGCCCCCATCGTTCTTACAGACGAAAGGAAATGGCCCGGTTGGTGTGGTGGATTGTCTGGATGTTTACGATCTTCAAAAGTGGTCGTTTTACCAAGCAAGGCGAAGCACAAGCACCCGATTGAGACTTCATCCGAGGAAGACGAAGAGGAAGAACACGAAGTATTGAACAGGCTTACAGAGCAAATTGACAAATTCTTGAATCTGGCCAGAAGCCAGGTTCAGTATCTCTTAATTTTCATCAATTTAATTGTTTCACGATTTTAAGTACGGCCAAAAATGTGAAAAGTAACAATCAAACTCACTTTGTGCAGGACGACGAGTGGTCAGACAAGTTGGCATCTTTTGCGTCAACAATGTTCACTTCTTCCTCTGAATGGCTCAACTCCATGTCCCATAACTCCAGGATGGCTTACGAGAAGGTACACTCCCTATGCCATTCAATGGAATTTGACCACCGTTAGATTATTTAAGTGCCATGTTCTTTAATATTTTATGAAACTCTGTACAGCATTGCTTTTTTGAATGGCATCCTCAATCCTAAAGGCCGACGTGATTTAAAAAATGGTAAACGCAGATTGTAAATTCAGCTGCTCAAAAAACATCTCAAGCACCAAGGAAACAATATAAGGACAAGGCGTAGATAGCTTTTTAACCATTTCAAACAGGCGATAAATGGTATTTTATAAAAACAGGTCCAAAAAGTAATAAAAAATATCACTGCTGCTGCAAACAGGGCAAAAACAGGGCAAAACAGGGCAATGACTTTAAAATAAAACTTGTATTAATCTAACTTAAATTCCAATACAATCTGATGCATTTCCAAAATGTTAATGTAGCTTAAATTCCAATACAATTTGATGCATTTTCAAAATGTAATTTGCTGTACATATTTATACGTTTGTCATTCAACTGGAAACTCCCCTTTTCTAGAAGATTCTTTATTCTAGCATGTTCTAATTTCTGAAATACTGTTCAACTTAGAATGTTTTATTTTCTTCCAATTGCTTGAATGTTTTAGACAAACTTACTTTCCTAACATCCCCCTTTAAGATTGGCTAGGAGAGTACCAAGAAATACAAAAGAGAGGGGAACATTATATTACTATCCCCCTTAATGTTCACCACTATCATGCCAAGCATTCTTCGTAATTTCAGGAATTTGGCTTCAATCATACTCTTAGTAAATATATCTCTTGTTTGGTCTTCACTTGGACAAAATTGTAAATTCAGAATAGTTGCTTGAACAAGATCCCGAATGTAGTGAACATTAATCTCAATATGCTTTGTTTTAGCATGAAAAATTGGATTGTTTGCAACTTGTATAGCATTTTAATTATCACAGTACAAAGTAGTAGTAGAACTTTGTGCAAAACCAAGTTCAAATAGAAGATTTCGAATCCAAACTGCTTCCTTTCCTGCTTCTTTTGTTGCTCTATATTATGCTTCACAAGAAGACAATGATGTAGTTGTTTGTTTTTTGCTGCTCCATGTAATAGGCTCTGATCCAAGATGGTAAATATAACCACTAGTATATTTCCTATCATCTATATCACTACCCCAATCTGAGTTGGTAAATCCAACCAAAGAAATTGAAGACTTATAGTTATAGTAGATGCCAAAGTGTATGGTTCCACGAATATATCGTAAAAATCTCTTAGCAACTAACCAATGACTTTCTTTAGGTGTCTGCATAAATCTAGATAATAGATTGACTGCAAAACAAATATCAAGTCTAGAATGAGTTAGATAAACCAAGCTACCAACAAGTTGTCTATATAAAGTGGCATGTACACTCTTGGAAGTACATTCTTTAGTAAGCTTGACTCCGGATTGAAATGGGGTAGATGTTGGCTTGCATTAAAGCATGTTAAACTTTTCTAAAAGGTCCAAAGCATATTTTTATTGTGAGGTGAACAATCCATCATGTAATCTACAAACTTGTAATCCAAGAAAATAGTTTAGTTTACCCAAATCACTCATATGAAATATCCTTTTAAGATCTGATTTTAAATCATTGATTAGCCCAATATTCGGTCCAACAAGGAGTAAATCATCTACATAAATTGCAACAAGAATGATCTCATATTGAACTTTCTTCACATAAAGATTTGGATCTGACTTACATATATTAAATCCATGGAGCTGAAAATACCTGTGAATCTTTTCATTCCATGCTAATGGGGCTTGTTTAAGACCATAAAGTGGCCTCTTTAATCTGCAAACAAGATTAGGATGTTGCTGATCTACAAAACCTTGTGGTTGATCCATATATAATACTTCATATAAATCTCCATTTAAAAAAGCATTTTTAACATCCATTTGATGAATATGCCACCCAAGACTTACAACCAAAGAATGAATAATTCTAACTGTATTCATTTTAATGACAGGAGCAAATGTTTCTTTATAATCAACACCCTCTTTTTGATTGAACCCCTTAGCAACCAATCTAGCCTTGAATTTTTCTATAGTAACATCTAATTTAAATTTTGTTTTGGAAACCTATTTGCAACCAATAAAATTCTTACCTATGGGGTGGGGCACAAGTTCCCAAGTTTTATTCTTTATCAATGCATCATACTTCTCTTTCATGGCTTGCTCGCATTCTTTCTTCCCTCTAGCTTTCTCATATCAGATTGGGTCATTTATTTGTAATACTTTGGCCATGAGAGCACTACCATTCCTTCCTTCGATCTTTGAGCCTTGACTATATATTTCTTCAACACTCCTTGTTTTTTGTCTAGTTGAAATGTCACCTTCTTCATCATCACTCCGTGTAGAAAAGAACTGATTACAAGCATTAGTAGTTTCATTTTCAATAGTATTATCATTATTTATAGTAGTGTGCACACCTCATCCTCATCAATATTTCTTTCTAAAATATCAGAAAAAATGAGAAGCATTTGTTGTTGTAGAGTGAGAGGAAGTGGTTATAAGTTGTGAAAGCTCATGAAACTTTACATATCTACTAACAAAGGCCTTTTTTGTTGTCAAATCATAAAACATGTGAGCCTTTGATTCTTCACTATAACCTATAAACAAACACTTGTGACTCTTTGGTTCTAAATTTTTCCTCTTTTCATCAAAAATGTGTGCCCAAGCAATACACCCAAATACTTTAAAATACCCAATGTGGGGATTTTTACCACTCCATGCTTCCTCAATGGTGATATTTGTGAGGGATTTGGTGGGGATTCTATTCACAATATATGCTGCACAAGAAATAATCAAACCCCAAAATTTATTATGCAAACTTTTAAAATGCAACATACAAGAGCCATTTCTAAAAGAGTTTTATTCATTCGTTCAGCCACCCCATTTTGTTGAAAAGTATAAGGAAATGTTGTTTGCACCTTAATATCATAATTCTCACAGAATGACTCAAATGCAAAATTACAATATTCACCCCCATTATCCATCCTTAAACACTTAATTCTTTTTCCACTTTGATTTTCAACTAGTGCCTTAAACTTTTGAAAAACTTCAAAAACTTCATTTTTCCTTTCAATAAAATAAACCCATAGTCTCCTATTGTAATCATCAATAAAAGTATGAAGGTGCTGAGTGAATATTTTGTCGACCAGCTAACTGCCGTTCAAAATAGTTCCTATCACCACAACATAGAGAGATTGGTCATTCGAGTGTGCAGGTTTACTGCATCACAAGGGGACAAATCTCTCCTCTCATCAAGGGGAGGTTCCCTATTAAATATGTAGAGGTTATATATATATATATATATATATATATATATATATATATATATATATATATATATATATATATATATATATATATATATATAAAGTAAGACATAGGGGTGGAATAAACCATCCATCTCTCTTCTTTTAGAGATGATGCTGATAAACAAGGAAGAAATCCTGGGTGATGGGGAAGGAACTTCTCTTCTTTCAGAAGCAACTTTCAGCCAAGAGCCAGATTCCTTCATAAATAGTAAAAATGTTGGTGCAATGACAGAAGGCACTTCTCTTCTTTCAAAAGTGTTCTTCGGTAGGTATCAGGAATCTTTTAGGTAGTAAGTAAATGGTAATGGGGGTGCTGAGTGACTAGCAACCTGAGAGAGAAAAACGAAGAACAATGGGGGGACCACGTCATCCCAAGGCTCTTTACACAGGAAAGGAAAATGCAAACACACTAAAGGTACTTATGAGGGCACAATGTCATCCCACAATTGGCCTTCAGGACATCTTCCTGATCACCTCCACTAGTTCTGCTTGTTGAATCAAATGGACAAGAAAGCTCCTAGGAAATAGACATACGAACAATCTCCTAAAATAGCACAAGCTATAACAGCACAAAGTCTACAAGTAACTTGTTTTCTCATTCAGATAAAATAATATCAATTACAATTTGAGCTCAAAGTCTTAGTAATGCCTTTCAATTTGGGCAGAGTTTTGCTTATGATAATAAAAAAGGTCTCCTTTGTAACAATGGAAGAGTTTACATTATATAGAGCCTAGGAGAGACTTGGCACTTTCTCCCAATGAAGTGACCTATTCGGCGCACTCAATGCCTTAGATGCATTCTTGGTTTTGTCAGGAAGGGCCCTGCTGGAGCAGGGCAGCTGCTTTAAATGTGGCATGTCGATTCATCTCTTAGTGCCTCTTCCTTATCCTGAATCACTCATTCGTTCACCTACTTAGCCACACAACTATCTACTCTGTCTTCATCTCCAAGGGGACAATTAAATAGTGCTTTCAATGTTACCAGCTCTCAAATATCTACTCAATGAACTGCTTCACCTACTGGAAATAACTCCCGCTGAGTTTCCCTCTTTGTCTCTTCCTTCTCTTGGTCTGGCCTTACGCTTTTCGAATGCATTCAGGTCCATGCTTTAAGTCTGCTAAAATCAACAGACACTTCATTGAGACAAATTTGACATTCGCGGGACCATCATTTTTCCCAGCAACTTCCTCATGTCTTTCTCACTTGCCACGGTCGCTTTCCACTGTGACGCGGGTGAGGACACATGGCGGCTTCTACTTCATTGGGTCGGGACACGCTGTGGGTTCTGCTCTATGAAGCTTCATCCAAAATTTTTGTCTCAGCTCGTGACACTTGGCAGCTTTTATAGCCCTCTGAGGCTCAAACCTTTCTCGAAGGGAACTTGCCCTTCGGGGTCTTCTTAGTGGCCTTCGGCTTTGATTCTTTGACAGGCTACCATTCCCTTTATTTCTTTTGACACATGGTGCCTTTTGATATTAACACTTGGCAGCATCTGTCTCCTCAGTCCTTTGCGATATCGTATAAATTTTTGGGGCTTAGTCGAGCTCTCACAGACAATGACAATTGTTAGCCTCCGCTGATCTCTGCAAGGGACACGTGGCATAGTCTAAATACACTTGTTAGTCATGTGGATGCAGACACATGGCATGTTTCGCTCACTTCTGAGACTTACTCGGGGCCCACTATAGTCTTTAACGAAAAAAAAAAGTAGAAGAAAGAAGTCACAGATAATGACACTTGTCTGCTTCTACCAAGCTTTGGAGGGGACACGTGGCCGCTTCCACTACTCTTAAATGAATACATTGGGACCTTCCATAGTTGCCACTTGTCACCATCTGTGGGACTCTAAGAAAATTATCGAAAGAAGCCTCGTAGCTTATGAAAAGGTTGAAGATGCAGACACCGACACATGGTAGTTTCCGTTGCATTTGGAGGGGACACGTGGCATGGTCCAAATACATTAAACAATCACGTGGACGCAGACACGTGGTAGCTTCCACTTTAATTTAGTCATTTGCCCTGGGGCCCACCATGGTATTTGCTCAAAATAGTGAAGTTAAGGGAAGAGACTGCGGATATTGTCACTTCGAGGCTTCCAACAAGCTTTAGAGGGACACGTGGTAGCATCCACCAATTCACAAAAAACAAAGCATAAAGGGGGTCAGCTGATGACACTTGGCAACATCCGCTTGAATCTTTTATTACACATATTTCTCTTCATAATTGAGGTAGTCTTTGAACCTTTGAACTTGACGCGTTGAACCGATTGAACGTTGAACCTATTGAACTGATGAACCAAAATGGTTCAAGGTTCAACGATTCAACGGTTCAATATTTTGAGACTCGTTAAGTGCTCGGGGCCATGGAACTTTGAAATGGTTGAACTTTGAACCTTGAACTCTAAACAAAGTGCTTGACCCATTTGAAGCTTATCATTGATATTGAACCTTGAACCCGTTGAAATTTGAACCAAAGTGGTTCAAAGTTCAATGGTTCATTGGTTCATTCGATTAGAAGATTGTTGATGACCCTTTTTTAGTTGAACCAAAGCATTGAACCTGTCTTAAAAGTGTCCAAGTGCGAGAAACTAATCCCTTTTGATTGAACTGTCTTGTAGAAGCCTTTGAACCTATTGAACCTATTAGTCCCTTTACCAAAACGTTTGAGAAAATGACAAAATTGAATGTTTCAAAACAAATTTTTGAAAAGGGGAAAAAACAATTTGGCCATGCAGGACCAAATTAGTCTTATGTTGTCTGAAAAATGAGGAATCACTTTTCATAGACAATAGCTAGCTCCTGTTGGGGAACTTCCTTCAGATGACAACTTAGAATAGCTGAGGGGAGTAGAAACCAAAATCTTCAGTTCCCTGAATTGTGCCATTAGGCTATGGAGTCATGCTACCCAAAAAGAAAGGCTCCAAAAAAATGAAAATAAAATGAACAAAATAGAACAACAGACTATACAAATATACATATGTATAGGGGAACTCATCTGATACTTCAAGAGTTGAAGTGCTTCAGATGTTGCCCATTGTGAGGTAGAGAAAAGAGAGTGCCATCTTGATATTTCAACAAGAAACTATTTTTACCATTGAGCTGATGAATAGTAAAAGGGCCCCTCCACAGGAAATCAAACTTTTCGTGCATTCCCTTTGGTTATCTTCTCTTGTCCCACAACAGGACTTGATCTCCAATCTGGAAATCATGATTCTTTATTTTTTAGTCAAAGAGCTTCTTCACTAGACTTTGATGGGCAGCGATTATGTCCACCACTGCAGTTCTCTACTCATTCAGCTCAGCAAGGCACATGATCCTCTTTTCAAGTGAGCTCTCATACATTTGATCTTCAATTGCTTTAGCCAATTTTAATGCTATCAATTCCAAGGTGATTGGTATCTCAACATTTACACCATAAATAAGTTGGAAGGGAGACATACCAATTGCTCTCTTTGGTGTAATTCTATTTGCCCATAAAGCATCAACCAACGCCTTATGCCAAGTCCTTTGGTTGTCGTCCACCAACTTCTTGATGTTAGTCACCAAATTTTTATTGCTCAACTTAGCCTGTCCATTCCCTTGTGGGAAGTAATCAGAGGAATGGGAGAGTGTAAATCCGTAGTGGAAGCAGAATTGAGTGATCTCCTGGGAAGTGAAGCAGGCAGCATTGTCAGTGACAATTTTGATTGGGACCCCAAACCTGGACATGATGTTTTCTTTGAGGAAATTTCATACTACTTCTGAGGTAGCATGTTTGGTTAGAACTGCTTCCACCCATTTGGTGAAATAATTTGTCGCCATAAGGACATAATCATGTCCAACACTTGATGATGGGTTCATAGCACCAATAAAGTCAATTCCCCATTACTGGAAAGGCTCTTCTATGACCACTAGTTTGAGAGGTAGGGTAGCTAGCTTGGGCCTTCTGAAAAACTACTGGCACAATTAACATCCCTTTACCCACTTGTATGCATCTCGAAAGAGAGTTGGCCAATAGTACCTAGCTCGTAGGATCTTATGGGCAGTCATCGGGGCAAAAAAATGTCCCCCATAGGCTGAATTATGGAAGGACTTCAAAAGTTGGATTTGTTTCTCTTTGTCCACACAATGAAGGAATGTTCCATCAAGGTGCCTCTTGTACAGGCCATTGTCCCAGAGGACAAAATTAGCGGCTTTCAACTTGATGGTCCTCCTTTCTTTATAAGACAGGTTTGCAGGACATTCACCATAAGTAAGGAAATGAGAAATACCTGAATACCACTCATTTGTGGTGGTGACAAAGAGGACTGTAGGTGAGTCATCCACTTTTGGCTCTTCATGCTCCATCTCTCCTGGCTTGTTATCAGCAATTAGTTGGCATAGCTCCTTCCCTCGCACCAGCTTCATTGGCTTGATGATTAGATCAAACTCCTAGATTTTTGTAACCCAGTTGCCTCTTTTCATCCCAAACTCCTGTTGAGTCAGTATAGATTTCACTGTTGTGTCAGGGACCAAGGCAGTCACTCGAGAATTGAGGATGTAGAAATGAAAATGTTTCACAGCCTTCACCACTGCGTAAGCATGCTTCTCCATATTTGAGTACTTCAGCTCATGAGCTTTGAGAGGACAGCTCATGAAGGAAATCGAAGATTCCATACCTTCTTTATTCTGTTGAACTAGAATTGTTGAAAGTGTATGTTCTGAAGCATAGCTTTAAATAGTAAACTCTTTGCTATAGTCTAGGCAAGCTAGAATTGGAGCATGGGCAATGGTAGTCTTGACATCCTCAAAGGCTGACTTGCCTTCTTCAGTCCAGCTGAAGGTGGCTTTTCCTTTCATCATGTTTACAATGTGCCTAGTCTTCTTGGCAAACTTAGGGATGAACCTCCGTAAGAAATTCACCTTCCCAAAGAAAGAGTGAATAATAGTCTTGCTTGTGGGAAAGGACAGTTCTTGGATAGATTTGACTCTGTCTGAGTCAATCTTTATGCCTCCTTTAGACACAATGTGTTTGAGAAGTTTTCCCTTGGTTACTTTGAAAAATGACTTCTTGGGATTCAAGGAAATGCCATTCTGGTGGCAGTGTTCCAGCACTTACTACAAATGGCTCACATGATCTGGGTGATGCTTAGGGAAGATAGTCAAGTCATCAATATAAACTACGATGAACTTACCTATCTCATCCTTGAAGGCAAGGTCCATTGCTCTTTGGAAGGTGGCACCAGCATTTATCAAGGCAAAAGGCATCCTTTTATACGCAAACGTGCCCCAAAGTGTGGTGAAAGTGGTCTTATGCTGGTCTACTTCACCAACCTCGACCTGGTTATATCCTGAGAAGTCATCTAGCATTGATAACATCTTCGAGCCCATCACTATCTGCAGCACTTGATCCATGATTGGCGAAGGATAATTATCCTTCAAAGATGCCTGGTTCAAATTTCTAAAATCCACACAAAGGCAAATTTCACCATTCTTATTCCTTATAGGCACTATATTGGCAATCCAAGTGGAATGATGGATTGAGAAGATTATCATAACATTTAGCATTTTTTGAATCTCTGATAAAATAGTACCTGATATTTTTGGATTATAATGCCAAGACTTTTTCCTGTAAGGTGTTGAATCAGCCTTGAGAGGAATGTTGTGTCAGATTTCATTACGCCAGAGTGATTTCAGGTCATCGTAGGAGTATGCTACGACATTCATGTATTCATTAAGTAAAGCGGTGAACTTGAAATGTTCCTTAGGAGTACAACACTTCCCGATTTTCACCATCTTGGGGTCTGCCTTGGTTCCCAAATTTACTTGATCAAATTCCTGAGAGGAGTTTGAATACATTTTCTACTGTTTGATGAATCTATCATGCTTATCAAATACCTTCTCAAGGGAAACAAGGCCTTTGGGGATTTTATTCCCTTTTAGTTGCAAGAACTCCTCATCTGTGCTTGAAAATGATCCAGGAGTTGGTTTAGGCTCTTGAGGTTCACTGACTTCACATTGTAGCTATTCGAAGCTATCATTTTTCTCTAGGAAGGCAATGATGTGATTGTCATTATCAAATACCTACCAATGACTGGCATTATTAGCACGCTCAGTCTAAAGACCAGCTTAACTGTGTACCTATCTCCTTTGAAGTCTGGGTGGGGAATCAAGAGGGTGGCTGAAATAGCTAGTGCATCAGCCCGATCATTGAATTCTCTAAGAACTGTAGAGATGCTGAAAGCATCAAAGTTTTTGAGTTGATCCCAAACTAGATTATGATAGTGGTGAAATCTTTCATTTTTGGTTTAATACAGGTTTCTCACCTGATAAACCACTAGTTTGGCATCTCCTATAGCATGAAGGAGCTTGATGCCCTTGTCCCTAACAACTCTTAATCCCAGCAACAAAGATTCATACTTGGCTATGTTATTGGTGTTGCTAAATTGCAACTTATAAGATGAAGGAAAAATATCTCTCTGAGGAGATATTAACACAACCCTGGCTCCTGAACCGGTGGAGGAGCAGCTGCCATCAAATTTAAGAATCCATACCTCATTTGATATTGATTTTCCTTGGGGTTTTTCTTTATTCTGAGGAGGGGATTCTTCCACACTTGCATTGGGCTCAGCCAATTCTTTTGTTTTTCTACCTGACTACATTTCCAGTTTGTCAACTGCAGGAGCTTCATCAGATGCCTCATGAACTTCATCTGTGGATAGAAATTAGTTACCCAGTCCTGAAGACTCAAACATGATTTGAGCTTCAAGTGCTGAGGTCTGGGTAACTACATATTTTGATTCCTTTTCAAGAAGCAGCCTCTTCATGACACCTTTGACTAGAATCCTTGCCTCTGATAAATCCATGCTCAATTCACCACCAACATCCCTACAGAAATTCTGCCCAAGAAGGATACCATATGATGCTGGGACATTTGCTACCAAGACAGTCATCTTGATTCTTTTGTTTGGGAAGGAAACAAAGGCAAATTGGGCATCTTTTATTTGCCCCAACAGTGGCACTTGTTTGTTCTCCATGGAGAAGCACCTACCAAACGTCTTGGTCAGTGTGAGGTCAAGGGATTCGGCTACTTTAGCAGGCATGACATTGTCTGAAGCTCCATAGTCAATAATGCAATTATTTAGCTGCCTTCAATTTATTAGCAATGAGACATAAAAAGGTTCAGTCCTATTAGGAGTGACAGGAGGGAAAATGACAAGATTGTTCTTGGTGGGTGCATCCTTGGGGGGATCATGAGTCACTTTGGGAACTACTTGTTCAACAAGGACATTCTAGTTTTTAACATACTGAAGCAATTTATCTAATTGTTCAGGATGGGACTGCAGGAATTCAAATTCAGACATTTGAATCTTGGTTTTATTAATATGATCAATTATGTCAAATGTTGGAAATGAACTAGGTACAGAGGATGAGAGCTCATCTTTTTGAGTTTTAGGGGTAAAGTACTGGACTGTGAGTTTGAAGTAAAAGGCGTAGGGGCATTTGGGGTACTTACCTTTCTTGCAATAACCGAGCCTTTTGGCTGGAAAGGGAGAGTGGATCCCCGCTTAGCAATTGAAACTACTAGCTGAGGTTGCTCCTCTGGTTTCTCCTTATTAGCTTGTTGAGCTGATTGATTCTTAGACCGGGTGAATATAGCATATGACCCCTCAACTGAATTGCGTTTACTCCTAGGTTCATCCTGATAGTTCAGGAAACCAATATGGGAGTCACCAGCTAATTATTCTCCTTCCTCAGTGAAGAGATTAGCGTCATCTTCAGGATTCAACTCAGGTTGGGATGCAAAGTCTGATTCAACTTCAAGATATCCAACTGCTGAGTCAGTTAGAGGTGCTTCGAGGGCGAGATTCCTTTGTGGAGGAGGAAGGTGATTTTGCTGTCCCTAATTCCTGGCAACATTGCCTTGGTACACCTGATTCTGAAATGTCCTCTGAGGTATATCTCTGTATGTAGGAGCGGATGACATCCCTTGCGCCACTTGCCTTCTATTGTCCCTAAAAAGTTATTCCTCATTTTTCAGACAACATAGGACTATTTTGGTCCTGCATGGCTAAAATTGTTTTTCCCCTTTCCAAAAGTTTGTTCTAAAACATTCAATTTCATCATTTTCTCAAACTTTTCGGTAAAGGGACTAACAGCTTCAATAGGTTCAAAGGCTTCTACGGGTGAATTCAATCAAAAGGGATTAGTTTCTCACACTTGGACACTTTTAGGATAGGTTCAATGCTTTGGTTCAACTGAAAAAGGGTCATCGGCAATCTTTTAATCAAATGAACCAATGAACCATTGAACCTTGAACCACTTTGGTTCAAATTTCAATGGGTTCAAGGTTCAATATCGACAACAAACTTCAAATGGGTCAAGCGCTTCGTCTAGATTTCAAGGTTCAAAGTTCAACCGTTTCAAAGATCTGTGGCCCCGAGCGCTTAACGAGTCTCAAAAGCTTGAACCATTGAACCATTGAACCTTGAACCATTTTGGTTCATCAGTTCAATGGGTACAACGTTCAATCGGTTCAATGCGTTGGGTTCAAAGGTTCAAAGACTAACTCAGTTATGAAGAGAAATGTGTGCAACAAAAAGAGTCAAGGGGATGCTGCCAAGTGTCATCAGCCGACCCCCTTTATGCTTTGTTTCTACAAATTAGTGGATGTTACCACATGTCCCTCTGAAGCTTGTCAAAAGCCTCCAAGTGCCAATATCCATAGTCTCTTCCCTTATCTTCACTATTTTGAGCAAAGACCATGGTGGGCCCCGAGATGAATGACTAAATTAAAGCTGAAGCTACCATGTGTCTGCATCTATGTGACTATCTAAAGTATTCAAACCACGCCATGTATCCCATCCCAATGCAGCAAAAACTGCCACATGTCGGTGTCTGCGTCTCCAGCCTTTTCATAAGCTGTGAGGCTTCTTTCGATAAGTTTCTTAGATTCCCACAGATGGTGACAAGTGGCAACTATGGAAGGTCCCAATGTATTCATTTTAAGAGTAGCAGAAGCGGTCACGTGTCCGCTCCAAAGCTCCGTAGAAGCTGACAAGTGTCATTATCCGTGACTTCTTTCTTGTACTTTTTGTTTTCATTAAAGACCATGGCGGGCCCCAGGTAAGTCTCAAAAGTGAATGGAATGTGCCATGTGTCTGCATCTATGTGACTAACAAGTTTATTCAGACTATGCCACATGTCCCTTGTAGAGATCAGTGAAGGCCGGCAAGTGTCATCATTTGTGAGAGCCTGACTGATCCCCAAACATTTCTATGATGTTGTAAAGGATCGAGGAGATGGATGCTGCCAAGTGTTAACAGTGGAAGGTGCCACATGTTGAAGGAAATAAAGATGATGGTAGCCCGCCGAAGAATCAAAGCTGAAGGCCACTAAGAAGACCCTGAAGGGCAAGTTCCCTTCGAGAAAGGTTTGAGCCTCAGAGGGCCATGAAAGTTGTGAAGTGTCACGAGCTGAAATACAGTTTCAGATGAAGCTTCATAAAGCAGAACCCACCACATGTCCCAACCCAATGCAGTGGAAGCTACCACGTGTCCTCACCCGTATCACAGTGGAAAGCGACCATGGCAAGTGAGAAAGACACGAAGAAGTTGCTGGAAAAAATGACGGTCCCACAAATGCCAAATTTGTCTCAATGAAGTGTATGTTGATTTTAGTAGACTTAAAGTGTGGACCCAAATGCATTCAAAAAGCCTAAGACCAAACCAAGAGAAGGAAGAGACAAAGAGGGAAACTCAGTGGGAGTTATTTCCAGTAAGTGAAGCAGTTTCCCAGGTAGATAGTTGGGAGCTGGTAACATTGAAAGCACCATTTGCTTGTCCCCTTGGAGATAAAGATAGAGTAGACAGTTACGTGGCTAAGCAGGTGAAAGAATGAGTGATTCAGGCTAAGGAGGATGCACTAAGAGATGAATCGACACACCACATTTAAGGTAACCGCCCTGTTCTAGCAGGGCCCTTCCTGACAAAACCAAGAATGCATCTAAGGCATTGAGTGCACCGAATAGGTCACTTCATTGGGATAAAGTGCCAAGTCTCTTCTTGCCTCTATATAATGTAAACTCTTTCATTGTTACAAAGGAGACCTTTTTTATTATTAGAAGCAAAACTCTGCCCAAATTGAAAGGCATTACTGAGACTTTTAGCTCAAATTGTAATTCATATTATTTTATCTGAATGAGAAAATAAGTTACTTGCAGACTTTTTGCTATTATATCTTGTGGTATCTTAGGATATTGTTCGTATGTCTATTTCCTAGATGCTTTCTTGTCCATTTGATTTAACAAGCATAACTAGTGGAGGTGATCAATAAGGTGTCCTAAAGTCCAACTGTTGGATGACGTTGTGCCCCCATAAGTACCTTCAGTGCGTTTGCATTTTCCTTTCCTGTGTAAAGAGCCTCAGGACGACATGGTGCCCACATTGTTCTTCATTTTTCTCTCTCGGGTTGCTTGTAACTCAACACCCCCGTTACCAGTTACTTATTACTTGAAAGATTCCTGCTGCTTGCCGAAGAACACTTCTGAAAGAAGAGAAGTGCCTTCTGTCATTACACCAGGATTTCTACTATTTAGGAAGGAATCTGGCTCTTGGTTGAAAGTTGCTTCTAAAAAAAGAGAATTTCCTTCCCCATCACCCAGGATTTCTTCCTTGTTTATCAGCATCATCTCTGAAAGAAGAGAGATGGATGGTTTATCCCACCCCTGTGTCTTACTTTATATATATATATATATATATATATATATATATATATATATATATATATATATAACCTCTGCATATTTAATAGGGAACCTCCCCTTGATGAGAGGAGATATTTTTCCCCTTAATGATGCAGTAAACCTGCACACCTAGATGACCAATCTCCCTATGCTGTGGTGATAGGAACTATTTTGAATGCTAGTTAGCTGGTCGACAAAATATTCACCCAACAGAAGGTACCTGGCACCTGAAAGTGAAGGATAGCTTGGTTCACATAAATCACTATGAATGAGTTATAACGGATGATTAGCTCTCCATGCTTTACTTGAATCAAAAGGATCTCGATGATGTTTTCCTAACGCACATCCTTCACACACACCTTCAGAAGCTAAAATTTTTGTTAGTCCTCTAACCATATCCATTCTAATCATGTCTTGAATTTTTCTATAATTTATATGTCTGAGTCTAGCATGCAATTTTTTTGACATATAGTCAACCTGAGCAACAAAAGCATGAGAGAACGTGTATTCATCATCAATAAATCCCACAAATTTAAATAGACTTTAATTATGATCAACTCTACCAATAGTAATTATATTTCTTGGGTCCTTTCTATTTCTAACAATAACTTGATCAGTAGTGACAACAAACTCATATCTAGCTTGACATATTTTATATACTGAAATAAGATTCACCCCTAATCCTTCAACCAGTAAAACATTTTTCAAAGACCCATTTGATACAGTAATAGTCCCAGTTCAAAAAATTGAAAGTTTCATTTTATTGCCAATAGTAATTTCTTTATTTGAATTATTTCCTTCATAAAAATCAATAAACAAAGATCTATCCGCAGTCATGTGAAATGATGCCCTTGAATCTAAAATCCATTCTTTATTAGAATCTGAAGAAAAGTATCCCCCCTTAACACTAGATTTACTTTTTGGACTAGCAATTACCTCCTTATTTCATCTCTCTTGCCTCTTTAGGGAGATGGCTACGAAGCTATGCCTATCTTTCTTGCCAGCCTTAAACCTTTCTTGTTTGGGCTTGTATTTCTGCCTTTCATTATCCCTCTTCTTCAAACAAAATTTTTCCATGTAATTCTCACCTCCACATTACCTACAAATAATGGGTTTTCTTCCTTCTTGTTTTTCTGCACTATCATTTCTAGAAAAATGGTTAGAACCATCATTATTTCAAAATTTATAATTTCCTTTCCAATTCTTCTTTGCATCATTTCTATAAAATTTACTCTTAGCTGCATAGGCATGATTCTTCTTAATATATCCTTCTTTAATAAGTTGAACATTTTCATCTAAAATAGACTTACAAAATTGATCAAAAGTTTGCTGGGGGGCACTGAGATTTAGTTGAATAACCCTTTTCCTCGATTCTTTAAATACCTTGTACGGTTGGGGAAGCTTACTTTCAACCATTGCAATCAATTGAAAATGTTTTTATGCATAGTCAGCATCTATTTTCTTCAATTGAGCATTTAAAAAAGTAGCTTCATTAAAGTAATCAGTCATTTTTTTCAAAATCAAATGGATCTAAGTTCACCAATTTTTTTTCTATACTAAACATGCTATCAATATCTGCATCTTTATAATATTTTTCTAAATTTTCCCATAGCTCTATTGGATTGTTAATATCAACAAATCTTCTATTGAGATTGGGGCTTAAAGCTTTACCAATAATACCTCTTCCTTGTTCCAACTTGCAATTCCATAACTCCTTTTCTTTATCACTTTGGGGTTCTCCAATTTCCTTATTCACTATCCTCCATAAAGCCTTTTCTCTCAAAGCATTCTTGACTACAATCTTTCAATCTGTAAAACCACTTCCATCACATGTTGGCAACACTTCATTTGTAGAGCCCATGTTTAAAAAAAAAAAAAAAGTCTTCAAAAAAATATTGCTCCAGCAATATATTGTCCCTAAAAAAAATGTCACTTCCAACAATATATCAGCCCTATAAAAAAATTTCTCGCTAACCTGGCTCTGGTACCATGTAAAAATAGGGCCAAAAAGTAATAAAAAATATCACTACTGCTACAAACGGGGCAATGAATTTAAAATAAGACTTATATTAATCTAGCTTAAATTCCAATACAATCTGATGCATTTCCAAAATGCACAGTTTGTTGTACATATTTACATATTTATAAGTTTATCATTCACCTGGAAACTCCCTTTTTTTAAAAGTTTCTTTATTCTAGCATGTTCTAATTTCTGGAATACTCTTCAACCTAGAATGTTCTATTTTCTTCCAATTGCTAAAATATTCTAGACAATCTTACTTTCCTAACACTTATCAATGAAGATTATTTATTGAAGATATTATTGTTAAATATCAAACATATTTTATATGAGAATAATGTACTCACCAAGATACAGATTCAATGTCTTTCAGAAATGTCTCTCTAGTGTTTAAATTATAAAATAGTATTATTATAAATTGCATCTTTAAAAATTAATACTAAAGTTGGGTCACAGGGTTAACGGTAGGCAAAAAAATTTATAAAACTTAAGTTGCTGGTTCAAGTAACAAAAGTTTGTTTCCCAATAAAAACTATGCATTATTTATTTATTTTTTAAAAAATAGTAGTATTCAATAAGATATAAATTAAAATCAAATAGATAAAAGTTTGTTTCCCAATAAAAACTATGCATTATTTATTTATTTATTTTTAAAATAGTAGTATTCAATAAGATATAAATTAAAATCAAATAGATGGCCAAAATTAATTTCAAATAGATGGCCAAATTTCATAGGCAGCAATCAATATCTTTTCGTTATAAAAGTATAATTTACAAACTAAAACCATTTGAGCTATTTTTTATTGATTTTCGTCTGACTATAATAATGCTTAAAACTAACTTTGTATAAATTTTTATTGATTGACATTTCTTGATCACAATCTATTGTCAAGAAAATTGTAAAACTAACTTTTGTACAATTTTTTATTGATTGACATTTCTTGAGCACAATCTATATCAGGGAAGTTGCAATGATTTGCTTAAAACTAACTTTGTATAAATTTTTATTGATTGACATTTCTTGATCACAATCTATTGTCAAGAAAATTGTAAAACTAACTTTTGTACAATTTTTTATTGATTGACATTTCTTGAGCACAATCTATATCAGGGAAGTTGCAATGATTTGATCCTAAACAGTTATTAATAAAAGTCTGCACATGGTTATTTCTTTTTTTTTAAATATAGTTTTCATAAGATGAACTGTGAAAATGTTAGATATTTATAGCGTTGTTTCTTGGTGTCTGTAGTTAACATCCAACAAGCACGGGCATATAATCAAGTCAACTGAAGAAATATTGACAGCAATGTCGAAAGCTCATTGGGCTGCCGCAGGCCTCTTGGTTGTAGCAGTGGTCATAAACAGCATTCAGAAAGTTACACACGTTGATAAAGAATGCTTGAAATTACTGAGATCAATGCATACGATGGGTGTATCTCTTAATAGATTGAGTCGTTTGCCCCACAGGCCCCCAGAAATGGAGTCGAATTTACAAGAAGCTACAAAGTTAATAGCCAAAAGCACCGCCTGGTGTTTAAAAGTTCTCCATTCCACAAGATCTAGCAAGTAAGGATCTCGGAACAGCTGGATATCCCCCAAACAAGTCTCAATTCTTTTTCTTTTTGGAGATCTTTTTCAAATAGTTTAAAGGGCATATTCTAAGCCAGGGGTGTACTAATTGGAATGCTACAGATGGTTTTGTGCCCGAAGAAACGAAGCGGAGATTGCTTCATGTGGGAGAGAATTAGATAGGTTGCGGAGTGAGATGAACTTCCAACTGCAGGTTGCTGATTATTCAGAACGTCAGGAATCTGGTGGCAGCTCGAAACAAAGATGCGAGTCCAAAATTGTTTTACGCCAACAAGATTGTAAGGCTACGTTGGCCTCCAAATTTTCTTTTTTGGACTGAATGATTTTGGACTGAATGATTTTTTGTTTTCCTATTGCGCTTATACCTCAGCCAAGGAACCACCAGCGGCCAACATCCAAGCAAAACATCAGAAGGGCGAAATCCAGCAAATAAAGGAAGATACAACAGGACACAACGGAAACTCTCCTGCAAGTAAATTATCTATGACATTTGTGATTAGTTGGTTCTAGTTCAACTTTCTTTCTACAGAAACAAAACATTTGATCGTGATCTAACCTTTGAAATTGTTTTTTTGACGATACAGATCATGGAAACGACCTAATTCCTGAGCCCGGTAAGCATGACAGTAACTTATTCTATTTGCTTTGCAATAATTAGGTTGTCTCGTGAATCTACTCTAGGACAGGACGTAATATGAGTATTTCTCTTCGTATTCAGAATAGCCGTACTATTATAAAAGCATGAAAAATAACTTTCATTTATTTTTAAGGTAACGCAAGCAATATATAGCATTAGAGAATAACAATCTTTTTATGTTATCAAACTTTATATTTCATTACTAAAATGTGGTCCTAATTAAACTTTCGATGCTCACCCATAATTTTTGTGAAAGTTATTATCCTTTAATGACTATAGTATAAATTATATGTATTTTAAAACTCCAAGTTGGTAGATGTGACTGAATAATCTTTTTTACATATTTTTATATAATAAAATAAAAACTGTAAAGGACTTATTTTTTATATTTAAAAACTTTATTGATTAAGAAAATCAATTGATATGAGAACAGGTTAAAAAGCCGAACTGGAGAACATAGTTATTAATCCCTGTGATGTTGATGTTATTAAAGATAACCATTTTATAGGTGACTGGTAATTTTTATGGCTGCCATACTCTCGATTTGGCTCGTGAGCTCATTTCTACTATCACCGTCCTTCCCGATTTGGTAAAGGTGATCGTTCATGTATTCCAATAAGCTACATTGACCAATAAAGGAGTTCTTGCCAGTGCCCCACATAGACTTGAGTGTTACTACCATATTGGCGATCAACCTGCTCTGCTCCGTTTCCGTTCAGATATCCTTGAGACCCTTGTTCAGGTTCGCCATAGTATTGTAATTGGTAATCATTTGAAGATTCTCCCTATAATTAGCTTGGTTCACAGTTTTCACCAGTAGCCTTAAAGGTCTTCACTTTCTCCACCTATGGAAGATGGGAATTTAATTGCTGAGCTCCCTCATGTTTTCATTACATTTGCCGTCAATAACAGTGTTGAGACTTGTAATCGACTGATTTTCCCTGCCTTTTTTCTTCACACATCACTGCCATCTTCCATGTAGTGGACTTCATTGAAGAAATTCTCCTCTTCTATGTAGGTGGGTTCCTTCAACAGTGCTTATCAGGTGCATTGAAAAACAAAATATCTAGGACATTAACAGTCAGCCCAATCAACTCCGTCAATTCCTGTAACAAGTAGCGTGACAACCAACAGCCAACGGCTGTCATGTGTTTTAACGGCCGTGGAAACGGCATTTCGGACCATGGATCCTTCTGCAAGAACATTTTAAAAATCAGATAAGCTTTTGGGGAAAGCTGTATACATTTATTTAAATTTTAATATTTTGGATCTCTAATTATGATCCATCATCAAAAGAAGGGGATTTATGATCATGGTCGGAGATCTTAAATATTGAAGTTTAGATAAATTTATAAAAATATTAATTATATATATATATATATATATATATATATATATATATATATATATATATATATATATATTATTTATTTTTTAAATTGAAAAGTGCATTTTATAATATAAAAAATATAGAAAAATTCACATTACAAAATGTACATTACATTAAATTAAAAGAAAGCCTTGAAAAAATAAACTTTCATCAACATAGTGCACAAAATAAAATTGTATAATAATTGTTCAATAAAAAAGTAATAAAAACAAGGACCACAAAACATAAACAACAAGGCCATTACCTAACATTAAAAAACATGGTGGTTAGAGGAGGTGGGAGAGGGGACCTATCATGGTTGTCTCCCTAGCCATTGGCACCTAGAGCATTTGTGTAAAGTATAGTTTCTAACCCATTAGTCTGCTACTTTTCTTTAGTTTCCTCAGGGTATGAAGAAGGAGAAATAGATAGAGCCATATGAGGGAACTTGTCTTGAGAAGGAGCACTATCATTACTACTTCTGAGCCGGTCAAACACACCACCACCATAAGGAGGAAAATGGTGATAGAAACGAAGAGAGGAGATCCACTTACTCCTAGACTAGTGACAACCTAAACTCTAGCCTCGACCCCAAAAGAGAGAGAACGGTGACATAGAATATCCAGAGGCACTCGACCGATAGCATAGTGAGCACTCCCCTAATCGTTCAAAATAGTCTAGAGGTACTCCCCTTGCAAGTGGACATTCTCTACCTAGTCCTGTATATGAAGCAAAACATTAGAGATGATAGTAACTTTTTTAGCCACTAGAAAATCTCTTTCCATAACTTCATTATTAAAAATAGCATGGTTATAGCTTTCCATATATGAAAAAATATATCAACATGAATTTTTTTTCAAAAAATCTTGTATCTTGTACGTAACATCGCCGAGTCCCCAAGATAAACCAATTTTTAAGTAAAGAGCTTTGGAAGAAAATATTGAAAAAGGGTATAAATCTATTTCGAAGGAGATTGAGCACGGGGGTGGAGATAAAAAGGTTTTTAAAAGTCTTAATTTGATGACAAGTAGGACAACTAAGATTTAAATTCTCCATGTGCTTAAGCTGGTCTCGAACTGATAGGCCTTGGTAGAAAATATATTAGAGAAAATGAGCTTTTTGGGTTCAATGTGGGCTTCCAAAGCTTGGCAAATCTTCTAGCCTAGATGGCATCCAAAGACTTTAACTTCCACCAATGGTTGAGGGTTTCACTCTAAATATGCTATGAAGCAAGAAGATGATACTTAACCTACAATTTATACCGAAAAAAGAGTAATATTAAATCAATGTCAGTCTTTCTACTATGAAACTCTAGACGAAACACCAATCTTATGAAAACAAACATCAAATATAGAATTATAAATTTTAAAACTAAATTATAAATCCTCAGCGTTAAGTTGAAATTTAATTCTGAACATGCCCCATGAAATCCACCCTCGATAAACCTTACATAAGACATCACCGATAGTGTAAATTATAGGTATATACGAATTCTATGTTTTTTATCCCTTTCTATCCCAAAATTTTGTGAGTTTTTTTTCCGTTGCTCGTTTCTCATAATATTAGCTGTCCATTTTAACGTTTCCATCGTTACGTATAATGTTCACATACATAGTTTATGATTACATACACAGTTTGCGCACACATAGATATTATGTATAAGCAAAGCCATATTCATTCGTAAACGTGTGTTTGGCGTAGTAGTAGGGACCCTCCCTTGTACAGGTTATGGGTATGAATCTTGGCAACCCTATCGGATGGTGGTCATTACAGGTCACGATTTAGAAACCTGGTGACCCTGCCAGATGGCGGATGACGGACAACAACGTTTCAGATTTCCTTAGACTTAAGAGATTTTTTTGTAAGTCCCGACTTATTCTGAATGTTGGAGTCCCTAGACAATACTCTTCTACCGTTGACATGATCGGTATGGAAACGTAATGTCGTTGCAATTATCCTTATGCATCTGGGCATTAACAAACCCTAATTGTGCACATCCTTGACTGGGAGATTGATGTCGGGATCCATTTGAGCGTCCAGGGTATTGATAGCGATCCCACGAGTATTATTCATGTCATTAGAATTCAGTTTTTGTCTCATAAGCATTTCTCACCGCGAGAGTGGATTGGTGTTGCACATACCAATACTGTTTGACTCCATTTTGCTTTCATGCTCGCCGAGCTAATTTCCAGGTCTGCCTTGACCATCAACGTTCTTTCTATTCCTTCTTCTCACCGACCGAGTGCCATTGTTTGTCTCTATGATAGGGCACCACTTAAGAGCATTTAAATAGAGGTAAGTTTATTTAACATTCATAAATAAATTGATTTTAATTGGACAATCAATCATAATTTATAATTTTTTAATAAATTTTGTGATTTGTAGAGAATATAGACCTATTAATTTATGAATGTTGATTAAACTCAAATTAGAAGTGGAGGTTGAGGAAGAGAACGAACTTTATTAATAAATTAAACCCGGTCTTGGACAACGAATGGGATTTCCTTCAACACGATGTGAGGGGGAACAACATAAACATGCACCAGAAAATACAAATATGAATGAAAATGAGTTTCATACATCATATTTAAGGACACGTCACAACAGAGAGACTAGCCTGCCAACAGGTGTAAATTGTCAGTGCGTTAGAATTGACTAGCATTGAACAACAAGGATTAGCATTCATATACATCCCCAAATGCTAAAGAGCCCAGTCCCTAATCCTGGTCAACTTTGACTCATCAGGAAGATACCCCCCAAAAAAAGATGAAATGACTTTGGACAAAAGGTCAGATAGTGTTTAGGAGGAATCATTAAACAAGTGATCACATAATCATTCTTATTACTACTCCTGAGGAAGTAAAGGCTAACAAACATAAGGTTTATTTTTGTGTTATAGACTTCCGTAAGACATTTGATACAATTTCAAGGCATATTTTGGTTTAGAGGCTTAAAAACTTGGGTCTTTAAGACTTTTTAATTTTTTTATGGTAATAATTTTATATGAGAAAGTTTGTGGGTATATTCATACAAAAAAGGGCACTAAAGATATCACCCATAGTTTCATAGGTGTGAAACAAAGTTGTCCAATCTCAACTACACTCTTTGAGCTCTGTATTGATGAATTAGAAAAATATATTTCTATAAATTAATATAGTAAAAGTGGTTATAGTCTCTATAAGATTTTTATTGTTATTTTATTATTTGCAGATGATATTGTTTTGCTTTCACACTTAATCATAGGATTTCAAAATCAATTTGATGTGTTGAGAAATTTTTATGATAAAAATGGCCTTGAAGTAAATCTTAAAAAGATTAAATTCATAGCATTCAATATAACCAATAAAGTATCATATACAATCAATTTGATAAACAAAGCACAATGGTTGAGGTGGTGGACTTTATACCCACTTGGGTGTCATTGTTTATAGACTACCTTTAAGCCTTGAACCTACAATATAAACAAGACATTCTAAAGGATATGTAGCATTCACATCCTTAGAAATAATTTTTTTCCCCTTCAATTTTAAGATATCTATACAAAGATTCCATTTTTTCATATGTTAGTTACTCCCAAACTGTCATATGGATGTTAGGTTTGGGGCCATACTTAAAAAAAATTATTTCAAATTTATTGAAAGGATTTTTCATCCCTATATTATCAATGCACAATTGAGTAAAATAACATTGCATCACTCAATTTTTATGCCCATTATATTTTACCCAAAAAAACCAAGCAAAATGATACATTTGTAAAAAACAATACATACTATGTTCTCAAGGTTTGGTGACTAAAACACATATGTAAAGCCAAGACATTAATAAACTTGTACAATATAGAATGAAAAATTACAACCCTTTTCACAATTATGATTCACTTCTATTACAATATCATTACATTTATTTAAATTTGGATTTATTCATTTAATGCAAACTAATATAAAACTTCTTTACAACTAGTCTTTATCAAAATATAATGTTACAAATCCACAAAAGCTAAAGATGAAGTTAGCATAATTCATATCAAGGGGATATAATACAACCCTTGATTATGATGGTCTATCACTATAGAGGCCCATGTGTTCAATCCTATAAGATGATGTCCAGAAAACAAGCCCTATAGACCTAATTCTCTATACATGTGCTTGAATCAATGAAATGCATACATATTCATGCGTTGGTCAAGGGTTGATGTAGTTCTTGATTTACAAGCCTAGTTTACTCATGCACAAGACTAGAGGAATGTACCCACCATAAAGATATCATTCAAAAATTAAAGGATCCAAATTTTCCCCATAGCACAAAATCTACCTAGCATAAGCTATCCATGATCCACTAATCACATATTGAAAACAACAATGGTTTTCCATTACACCACTAAGGTTAAAATAATTCTTTCTAACTTTCTAAGGACTGATATAAAGGTATGAAACATGGTTAATGTCAAGGGACAAACCCTAACAGTTAGTCAATAATACTTGTGGCCATTCTTTCGTCTGCGTACATGTCTATTAATGCATGATTGCATAAGCCAAATCAGGATCATTTATAGTTCAGCTACATTTTTACATGGGTTAGTCTTCATCATGAAGGATAACAACCTCATGTACATAAACGCTCTTAGTTAGCTCTCATATTTACCACCAAAGGGAAACATCTCATAACCACTGATTGGCCAACCCATAACAAGTCGTTACTAGGGTTAATAAGAGAGACCATTTTTGAACATGCATATTCAAAACATCTAATTGCATTACCCTCACACACATATCAAAGGATTCAATTTAATCCCCGAATCTTAACAAACAAATATCGGTTCTATTTATTCCTCACTTAACAACTATCTATCATAAGCATAACCAAGTGTAACTAAAATACTTTCAAAATAAAATATGTTTATGATGAATAATTTAAACTAACAATTCAAATGCATTTTTTAATCTAACAAAAGTGTGTATCAATCATCCACCTATTTTATTTATGAAAAAAATACTAGATAAACACAAAGGTACATAAGTTCGTATACACACACGCACACATACATGTGCGCATGCGTACACACACATATATAAACATATACATATATACATACACATACACATACACATACACATACACATACAAATACACATTTTCAAATTAATAAAATATGTTTAAAAACATAATCAAATTAATTCACAAATCAATAAATTATTATAAAAATTTTATATTATTTTTTATACTAGAAAAATTACAAATGCAACATTGGAAAACAATTCTATAAAAATATGTTATAAAATAACTTAGTATTTCGAGAAGAGTTTTAAAATCTATAAGGTAAACTTACATGCTATTAATGATTTTTGAAATCCAATCAATTTTAATTATAAATAATAAAATTATTTGACTATTAAACTAATAATTATAAGTTAATATAAATATAATTTTGTTCTTCTATTAAATTAATTTAGTCAAAAACTATTTGTTTCATTAAAGTTTCCCACATGTTTTGTTAGGATATTTAACATAAAAAATTACAATTTTATCAATTTAATTACATTTCTAACTAGAAATGTTACAAAAAGAATTTATAATCTACTATAACTTATGATCTACTATAATTTCTCTATTGTTCCCATAAACACGATAGAATTTACGATTTTAACTATAAAATATAAATTGATTGTCTTCACCAATAAAGAATAACAATGTTCCATCATCGTTGTGAAGCAATAACCTTATGTTCTTAAAATGTTCAACATAGCAACATAATATTGATCCTATGTTGTTAGTGAATGGTTCCGCCGGTTTGCATTATACACAAGTATTTGATAAACTAAACATGCATGTTACATAGTTTCAAAACAACTTAAAATATATAACCGAACTTCAACATATTTGCATCGTGGTTTACGTTAAAACACTTGTCCCTTTAGACTAAGAATTGATAATGCTAGCATTCCTGCGAGTGTTACCCCTTGGCCGTAAGGTTAAATTTGGTATTTTTATGTATGGCAAGATTCGTTATAAAAATATATTTTATCCCAAAACTTTATCTTTCCATGCTATAATTCAACTGTCAATTGAATGGTAAAGTTAACTAGAATTAACATAAAAGTTGGAATTTGAAGGGATTGTCAATTAAATTCTTAAAAACAATTTAATATGGTGCCATTACAATATTTGAATTGTAATTATCTCCTTAATGACTTAATGCTTCACTAAATTTTTTAAGCACTAAAGATCCTATAGTCTCATTAGATGTGAAAGGCTACGTGAAGTTTAATTTCTTATTTAAAATTAGCTCAAGGCTTAAGACAACCTTTAGATGTAATTATTAATAAGTTTTTAAGGAATTTTTTTTGAGGGGTTGATTCCAAAAATTCAAACGTATAAATAACTTCTTTAAAAAAATTCTTTTTATTAGTCTTTTATAACCATAATGAGAAACTAACTAAACATTAGATAATTATAACAAGGTCAACATAATGTTGTATGATAAACAATATAAAATAATTATAGACAATGAATATATGCATAAATATTCTTATGTCATGATAACACACCATTTGATAGATCCTTGATTACAAAGCATTTTAAGACACCCAACATACATCAAAGACGATCCATAACACCCTTTTAAAAACAAAGCATCTCAAGTTCTTAAATCCAAAAAAACCTGTTTTACCATGTGTTGGTAATAATAGATTTGCATGACATCACAAAAGCTCTTAAGAACATTCTTAGCTTGGCAAGAAAATTATTAGCTGTAAAACATTGCACGAATTTATAACCATAACACAACATAGCTACTTATATCCCTGAGCTAGCAATGTATAATTCTAAATTAAATTATTCTAGCCCTAAACCTCTATATCGTCTTCTCTATGTTCTGCATATTTATCACGTTATAAATCCTCATCTTGAATTCATTTGTAAATAATCAATAAAAATGAAAGTGATCAAGCCACATATCTCACCTAATTATTACTATTTGTTGATTTTTTCTAAATAATAAATCACAGAGCCGAGGAAGACCTTAAAGGGAAAAAAAACAAAACTCTAGACTTATGTCTCTCAAACTTCACTTGGCTTAAAAAAAATCAAGAATCCCTAAAATGGAGATACCAGCCATATTTATTCATACTTTTTACTGTTTAATCCATAATTCCCATATATTTTGATCACTGTCCTAATGCTCTATTTATAAAAAGGCAAAGCTAGAGAAAATACTATTAACCAATTATTGAATCCGTTACTCAAATTTGTTTCATGAAAATGAAGGTATTATGAGCACTTTCCTGTTTAGAGACGTATGATAGGACGAGATGCACAGGCCGGCCAAACATAACGTCCTGTATATTTCCTCCTCTTTTTCTGTGCCTCATAGCTCCGAGCCCTCCTTATCCGTTAGAACCCCTCTTGGTAGGATATATACTCCATTTCAACGTAATGACATTGATATATTTTCCAGATGCTATTGCCATAAATTCCTAGGAAGAAATCTAAGAAACCATTAAAAAACAACTCCAGCCATGTGGACTTATGACCTCCCCCCAAAAAAAATCAAACTCAAAGAAATTAGATCTCATGGAATGTGATGATTGAGATATGAACACCAGGATGGTGTTCTTTACAAGGCTCTACTTACTCTTACCGAAATGCCTCAAACATACATCCTTTTATGGAGTGCCATGGTTGGAGTATCTGCCAAAAATCGGCCTGCTAAAAAAAGACACGCCCTACTCACACCATCCACTAGGTGTGGCCCGTTTTTTTCCATATTGAACCCCTAAATTGAGAAAAAGTATCGAAAATGCCTTCTATAAATTTGGTTTCTTTGAACATGATTGTTGAAGGAATCCCCACGGAAAAAATATTAAATTAAATAAAACATCTTTATTAAACATGCCTTTGGAACATTAAATCCAACACAACTCACAGTTGTAAAGATAAAATCCGTAACCTTTTCCCATCCTCAAGCCTACCTACATCCAAAATAGAATTTAGCATGGCATGGCAGCTTAACTACCATGCCTTGTTGTCTCCTTTTTTAATCGAGGAGCATCGGTGTCACTAAATTATACTAAAATTTATTTGTGTTGTATATTTAGTCTTGCACTAACATCAATACAATTGACATTTGGTTCCATATTTACGTGTCAATTCGTAATATATAAATTCATTTTTACAGTATTACCATACATCTCTTATAGTGTTATTATTGTAAAACTCAACTCATTAGTAATAACAATTTGTTATCGATTATGAATCAATTGTTACCAATTATTATAATGGTTCATGTGATGCTTCATCTCCTCTCATTGTATATTAACCTACATTTCCAATATTTATATGTAGTAATGTAGACAAGAATGAAGTTAGATAACATATAGGCACCATACAGATGAAATCTTACAGATATTTTATACTTAGCATATTATAACTTTTTTATTTAAATTCTATATTGTGTGTTATTATATTTTTTGCTTTTCTTTTTATTCAACACATTTCAACTTCATATATTGTGTCATTCATAATTCATTTCTATTAATAACCCTCTTAAATCTATTTGAGTTGGTTGTCCACCAAGTTTTCTCCTAGCCCCAAATCAATGGTATCAGAGCATTCACACTTTATATCATTGATGAGTGGTATCATGGTGTATCTTAAATTCCTTCTTGTTTAAGCCCACTCATATGAGGTATGATTATAGTAATTTAGGGCTCAATACTTGTGACATTTCATCATACCTTCCTTCACATCCTCAAATAGAAGACAAATCATCGATGATGCCAACTTCAAAAATGTTTCAGAAGATGATGGAAGATGCATTGCAAAGATAATGAGAACATTTGAAAGAATTTCATGCGCATGAACAAGCAAGTATCTTTGAACATTTCACACTACTTCTCATGTAGTAAACTCCTTCCAACACCTCTTATTCTCATTAGCTAAATGTCAAACACCATATAAGGTACAAGTCAATATAGATATCCCTATGTTTGAAGGCAAAATAGATTTAGGTGCACTAAACAACCGACTTAACCTAATTTGTTAATTTTACATGGATATTCAATTATATGACTAAGAAAATATTACATTCACTCTTATCAAAGTATCTCTATATCTAAATAAATGATGGGAAAATTGTTTCACTTCACATAACAATCATGAAGATGAACTTAACTTAGACACATATGTAGACACATGGTGCCCAGTGATCCAAGTTCTCTCACTTGCGTTGAGGCAAAGAATAAATTATGCATCAATACACATATACTTTCATACTTTGGATTCTAAACTTGGGATTTAGGATTTAGAAAAAAACCTTGTTTTAAAGTATAAGTTGGGCTTGAGACCACATATCTATTCAAATATGGATTTATTACATGATCTCTTCAATTGTAGAATCCTACGACTTTGCTTAAATGTTTAAAGCAAAGGCCAAGGCAAGACTAAAATAGAATATTTTAAGTCTTAGACCAAACATCAATATAAATATTTCAAGCATAATTCTAAACCAAGGAATAGCTCCAAATACCCTCCACAAAAGAAGCATAAATAGTCAAATGTATATAATATGTAATCCAATACTAGAAAGTGGTGTTCAATTGATAACTCCAGTAGTCATTCCAATGAGAAGTGTTGCACTATTAATAATCTACTTGCACAACTTGAAACAATAGGTACAAACACTACATCACTGGAAGAAGGTAAGTAGGTCATGAAATTTGAATCTAGTGTTATGGTGGGCACCACAAACATCTCTGCTATCCCTATGAAAATAGAAGAAATAGAAATGTTGTTCCATTTTCAAATACAGATCAATGCTCAACCAATACTCTTCATCTTTGATGGCGGATGCTAGAATAATTATCCTAAAGAAGTTCATAGATTGAACATGCCATCGACACCTTACTAAGAACCATATTCTAATGGATGGTTAAATGTAGGATCTAATAAATACATCACCTAGTGATATCAATTGGTGTAAAACATCAATCTTCTCAGGATAAATTCCTTTGTGACATTTATCCATTAAAGTTATATGGCATTTTACGTGGTCAATCATATCTTTACCATCACCATGTAGCATGTGACATAAATATCACAAATATTGTCATATTTGTTCGTGATAATAGACATAACATACCAAAAGTAGTTCCTAAGTTGTTGCTCATTAGTTCCAAGTAATGTGAGAATATTATCATGTTAATTAAAAAAATACTCTTGATGGTGAGATCTAAGTGTAATAATGTCCTTGTAACACCAATCCATACTAAAATTCCTCAAGCAGTAATAACATAGACCTCAAATTTGAATAAAAATTTGGAAGAATATAAGGATATATTTTAGTCACCCAAGGAAGTTCCTACACACTTTATGATGAATCACACTATTGATTTAATTCTCAAACTAGCTTCACCTAATGCATCTTT
Source organism: Torreya grandis (assembly GCA_037957365.1). Taxonomy (NCBI): domain Eukaryota; kingdom Viridiplantae; phylum Streptophyta; class Pinopsida; order Cupressales; family Taxaceae; genus Torreya; species Torreya grandis. The sequence goes on along the minus strand of JARHVA010008939.1, from coordinate 153,106 downwards.
ATACTGTAAATCATTTCCAGATAATGAATAAATCAAGCGAAAGATCTATAAACTCATGGACAAAGGACATATCAATCCCAATTCATCACCTTGTGGTATCCCAATTATGTTGTGCCAAAGAAGGATGGCACATGGAGGTTGATCATCAATTAAAGTGTTGAGAATCATATCATAATGAAGAACCACTATCCTCTTCCAAGGATTGAGGACTTCTAGACCAACTCCATAGTGCAATATACTTCACCCAAATTGACCTTAAGTTTGGGTGTCATCATATTTTAGTTTAACCTAAAAAACTATGGAAGAAGGCCTTCAAGGCCAAAGTAGGTATTTTTGAATGTTTAGCCATGCCCTTTGGCTTGACCAATGCACCAGCTACATTCATGTGAATGATTAATGATATTATTAGGCCATTCACTACTTCATGTGTTATAGTCTACCTTGAGGACATCTTAATCTTCAATAAAATATTAGGTGAACATATATGCCATATAGAGAAAGGCTTGACACTTTTTATAAACATAACATGTATTAAAACATGGATAAATTTTAATTTTCTATGTGGGAGACATAGAACTTGGGACACATAATACATTCACAAGGAGTGAACATAGACTGAACCATGATTCCAGTCATCTAGAAATGGCCACAATGCAAAAATCTCATATAGATTTATAGTTTATTAGGATTAACAAATATCTATGGGATATTTGTACTTTGTTTTTCTCATGTGACTTGGCCTTTAAACCAAGATACCAAAGGTCCAGTACTAAATAAAATTTCATTTGAGAAGATGTACAAATTAAAGCATTTAATGTATTAAAATGCAGATTTTGTTCTACACTAGAAATTATGTTACCAAATCTTCAACTACCACTTGATCTTGAGACATATGACTTTGAAAATTATAATTGGAGTAGTCCTCACTCAATATTTTCACTCAATTAATTACCACAATGAAAGGTTTATTGTATTGGTAATAAAATACATAACCTATGATTGCAAGTTAATGCTATTGTTCAAGCATGTAAGCATTTGAAGCATTATATCTTGGGAAATGGGACTTTGATCCATATAGATCATAAGCAACTTCTGGTTTTCATAATTAGAACAAGTTTTAAAAAGAGTGGCATCATAAATGGTATTTTTATCTTCAACATTTCTATTTGAACATCAATCATAAGAGTGGAAGTGTTAATACAATCATAGATTATCAGAGACATCTATTGGTTAAATCTCTCTTTTTTGTACTTGATGTACATGGACATGAAGCCAATTGATGGTCATAATTTATACATCAAACAAGAATTTTTGGATATTTATCATAATGCTCATTGTGGTAATTCAATTCTAGATTTCTACTTGTAAGATGGACTCTTATATCACATTAGGCACTTATTTTTTTGCATGAGACAAAGATACAAAAACTAACATGGGAAGCTCATTTTAACAAAGTGTGGGAATATTTTAGAGTTTAAAAGACTCATGTGATGTTTCATAGGTACTTATGGCCACATCTCAAGTGTTATATATCCAAATATATCAAGTCTTGTACCACATGTGTGATTTCCTAGGGTTTGGATAAAAATAACATGGAAAGGGTCTAAAGGCATCTAATAGTATTATTTAATGTAATCTAATCATGGTTTTCTAAAGTAATTTCTTCAAGGGTTGTTTAGGAACAATGTACATTCTTATTTTTCTTTATTAGACTAAGATGACCTCCCAAAATGGTTGTTCTATTGAATTGAGTACATTCTTAATTGGAAACCTAAAATCATTTCTTTTATTATTAGAATTTAAATCTTTTGAAAATTTTGAAGAAGAGGGAGGAGCATTTGAATCATAACTAAAACTATTTGCATCCAATAAATTAATTTCAGATTCTATAAAAACATTAAAAAAAATCATCAAAAGAAGGATAAGATTTAAAAACAATTTTTTTTATTAATAATTGGAAGTAACCCATGAATATATATGATTTATAGTTCACTATTTGATGGTGTAAATATCATTTTGATATTAATTTTATTTAAAATCTGAGTATATAATTGGTAATATTTTCATTTTTACCTTACCTAACTTATGCCAATTTAGAAAATTTGATCCTAATTCCAATATAAATTCAAAAGTGAGATAGGAAATCATCCACTTTAATTTTAAAATATAATGAACACATTCAATAGAATTAAAAAGTTTAATATTTTAAAATTATATGAAATAATTTCATCAATAATTCATCATCATGTGTGTACATACACAAGTATAAAAATATATAATATGATGTGAAAGATCTCCTTTTTACTAGATAATTTTAACTCTAAAATAATAAATATATGAAAAAAAGGAATAAAAAGAATTTCATAATTCAAAAAATTAAGAATAAAATGCATTGGAAGTTACCATCCCAATACTTCATTTTTATTACATGTAATAGATTAATTTTAGTTGATTTTGCATGCCATGAAGATTGTTTATCATGATATCCATTTTAAAAAAATAGATAGTTAGGAAGTGAAGAGAGGAATATGGAATTTGATGGAATTATTAAGAATATTTGATATATTTCTATTATATTAGGGGTGAAGATAGAGGTTGAAATACTAAGTGGTAGGTGGAATGATATATAACTTGGTAATTAGAGTTGTGAAGGTACAAGGTTTTAAGCAATAGGAGGATTAAGAGGTGGTTAGGAAATAGGAAGAATATAAAATCAATATTGTGAGATAAGATGATTATATTTATAAATAGAAAGATTAGGAGATGGTTGTGAACAAGAATAAAAAATAAAGGACTAACAAATAATCAATAAATATATACATTATAAGATAAATGTTGACATACAATTTGTTTTAAAATATTTATTATGATTTTTATATTCATAAAAAAAAATTACAAATATTTTTTTTACATTAAATTTTAAAGGTTCTATTAATTAACTATGTGAACTATTTTTTAATATCATCATCAACTCAAAAACTCAAACCTCTATTATATATAACAAAGGTTATGTCTCTAATAATTACATTAAAAGGGAACATAGTATTATCATTCATAGAGTTATTATTATCATTTATATTTGAAGAATGAGATGCATCATCTTGCAAAGGACTATACAATATAAAAGGATAAATAAAAACATAATCTTGTAAAGATGCATTCATAATATTATATTCCATTTTTTGAAGATTATAATAATTTTAAAAAAAAATTATTTTTTTATTATTTTAAAATTTATTTTATTGAAATTATATATTTTTTCAATTTTAATAATATAAAATAAATTTAAACATAAAATAAAACATACCATTCAAGAAAAAAAATAAATAATAATAATTTAAAAAATTCATAAACTAGAAAGGACCTACGATTGGGAATTAAGGAATTTTGAGAAAACAAAGAGATACATCTAAAGAGAGGGTTATCCAATATAATTAACCCAGAGAGGTACGGGTTTAACTATAAAATATAATTCTACGAAGTCTAAGACAGTTGGGGCTAATTAAAATGCAGTATAAAAATTAATTATATCTACTTAAACATCACATAACATACCAATAAAATATAATAACAATACCTTTTTAATACTCAACCAAAAGTATAAGTAGAGAAGAAACAAATTTTTTTGGGTCTTATTTAGCATTATAAATGTTTTGTTGCAATTTACACCTAAAAACAGGTAGCCAAACTTTTGAAATTGTCTTTTGTAAATATGGGATTGATTTTTACAGGTTGTCAGGGTTGTTTTTGTGGTCCTAGTTAGGTTTGTAAGTTATTGTATGGTTTTTACGGTTCAAATAGGTCTTTAGAATGCATTGGAAATTCCATGAATTGATCTCGTTTTTGTTACTTCTTATTTGTTGCATGAACTTAGATACTTATGTATTTGTAATGAGTTAAATTTATATGATCCAAAATATCAAAGAAGGAAAAGAGTTTTATTTGAAGGTTTGGGTGGCTAATAGATTATTTTTATGATTTGGTTTTTTTTAAATGATTATTTTTTGATAAATATATTAAATTTTAAATTTTCAAATGAACAATTTTTTTTTAAAAATTATTCACCAAATATTTTTATAAAATATCAACAAAGTCATTAAATTTAAAAAATAATACATATATTAATATTAAATTATATGATTTTCTTTAAAATTCATCTACTATACATATATATCATAATTTTAAATATAAATATATTCACCTATAATTAAACACTTATAAAAAAATATCATGCTTTTAAAAAATACCTTTGCTATTTAATATGAACTAACTGATATTAAATAGTTAAACTTTTTAAATTGGAATAAGTACGTTAAGAAATAAAAATTGTATAACATAAATAATTCCAAATTATAGACTAAAATTTTTCTACAATAAAAATATAAATTATCCAACTTATATAATTATTAACTGGTATTAATAATTAATTGATAGCCAAATTAATTATAAATCTTATCTGTTCTAATTTAAACATTAACGATATTCACACAAATATTAACTTTCAATAATTAGAAATGGAAAACGCAGAAAGGGGTAGATAACACTATGTATTTAAAGGAGAAGGAAAAAAGAATGTGCCAAAGACCATGAACATGCTATTGATAAAGTTGATAGGTGTTATAACCATATGAATGACCCTAACATGGGATTGGGAAACATAAAAATAACTAAAGGATAGTATGGGAGTTGGGAAAGAGAATTTCGGGCCAAAAAACATTGACAAAAATTTGAATAACCCCAAATCTAAATCAAAACATCCATGCATGATTAAATATAATAATACTCATTAAATATTATTAAATAAATTCTAATAAATTATTTTTGAAATGTTAATAATATAAAAGTAATTGACATTTTAATGGAATGATTTATTTTGAAAGTTATTTAGAAATAAATAAAACAAACAAACTCTGAATAAATTGAAAATAAATAAAAAATAATTTTATATTTATATATTATGAATTTATTTAAAAAAAATTAATCATCTTTTTTTTACAAAGTTATTTTGAAAATAGTTTTTGTTTGATAAAATTTTAATATAATTTAAAGTATAAATTTGAGGCTTTTCACAATCCATGTTTTTAGAACAGGGTTTTGAAAGAAATGAAGGTTTAAATTTAAAAAACATATATAAAAATAAATATTATTTGAAAGGGTATTTTGAATTATTTTTTATGAAAAAAATTATTATGTTAAGTATTTTGTAATATTTAAGAACTTTTTATAGTACTAATGATGTGAAACTTTATGAAAATGTTATATAGGGAAGCTAGACAAGAAAGACGAGAGTGCCAATTCTGAAGGATGTCTTTATTGCAACCAGCATTGTATCCGCATATGGGAACCAAAAATCAAAGGAATACCGAATTGTATACACGCATGGAGAAAAAAATTCAACGATATAGGTAAGCTACAAAGTTTTACATTACGAAAATATAAGAGAGTATTTTAGTATAAGTTTTGCTATTATCCTTGTAAGCTGTTTTATTAAGAGAACAGAAATTAATCATTAAACCAATAAAAACTTAAAATTTTAACTAAAAATAATATAGTTATTTCAGCATTAAAATTTTAATTAATTATTGATTTAATATGATTTTTAAGTTTTTGAATTTAATTAGAATTATAATTAAAAATGATAATTTTTTTCTTATTTTTTTTGGATAATAGTAAAAATAAAAGTTTTGATGAGATCTTACAATTTAGTATAATTTTAAAAACTATTAATTAAAGAGGACAGAATAAATAATAAATAAGAAGACATCCAACAACTAATCAGGGAAATACTTATAAAGAAAACATTTTAAACATCAACGGAAGATCTACCAATAGTCAGCGAAACAACTGGTCTTCATCCAAAATTCAGCTACAATTAGCAAATGGATAGCCACCAACCAATGAGAAAAAAGAGAATCATCCAAAAAGCCATGTGAAACTGATAAGAATTTTGAAGTTGAAATTGCTAAAATAATAGCCTTCCATACAAAGAGAAAGGTAAAGGTACTAAAAAATTAATCAATGCTTGGGACATCTTCTTCCATGAGAGGGGAGAAAGCCTTTCATTGTCCATTGAGTTACATCCTTCACCATTTTTTTAACATATGATCTTAGCATTTTAGCGTCCAACTTCTGTGCTTTTTTTTTAATAGAGTTTTAAAAAGCTTTGGGTTTCATCATTAGAAGATGAAATGGAGAAGTAACAATGATCTACACCAGTAGAAGAGGACTCGAAGACACAATCAGAGCAAGTTCTATCCTCAAAAGGACTTCCCTCTTAGGAAAATGATCCCTAGATCCAGATAGGTGATAAAAATGCCATGATTATATCAGATGAAAGCTTGGTCTGAAACCTCATCTTTCTTCCTACAAACCCTTTGAAAATATGAATATGATAATTGAAAGCCATTTATTTTTTAAATATTATTAAATCAGATACAATACCTCACTACTTTAAAAATGAATGTATGTATTTTTTAAGAACTCCCATAATTTTATCATTCATATTTATTATAAAATAATAATTAATTTATCAAATCTTCACTTACTCTTCTTTGTTTTATAAATTTCATAATCCTTATCTTAATTTTTTCACATATCACAGTTATTTATAATTATATTACCATCTTCACAATCTATGTATTGGCTGGTGACAAATATTTCACAAATTTTCTATTAGTTGGTGATAAATATCATGATTTTTTGATTAAATTCTATTAAATAAAATAAAATAAATATTCTAAGTGAAAATTAAATGGACATCAAAATTAAAATTAAAATTAAAATTGAAGACACTCACTACATTACAACCATGCATCATCATCCATTACTATTGTAAAATACCCCCCTCCCCTACTCACCCCGGCGCCATATATATATATATATATATATATATATATATATATATATATATATATATATATATATATATATATGGAATACATTTTAAACAAAATAGTAAAAACTATAAAAACAATAATAACATTGTATAAATATAGAATAAAACATATTTCATAACAATAAAATATTTATATTAAAAAATATTTAGGATAATTTCATAGAAAATAAGTGTTGTGATGCAGGTTTAGTACTTAATCTTAAAAATAATAATATAAAAGATAGAATAAAGAGTTTATTTGTTACAATATTTTTGGTCTAGAATAGATGTTCTATTTGCATATTAGTTTCGTAGTGATTAAAATCTTTCGATGTAAAAATATTTTGAAAATGATAACACAATAATTATAAATAGTAGCACTTGTCCCAAAGGTGAAAGTTATGCCAGAATGAATGTAATATTTTGTTTTACTAGAAGGGTTTTGAAGCCAAAGAGTGTGAAAATTTGGTTAATTGATTGTCTATATATTTTTAATTAATTTTTGTTAATATAAGACATTTTAAGAATTAGTTGTACTTTGAATTTCAATTGATAGTAGGCAAATGATGGGTAAGAGGGGTCGATGACATTTAAAACATGTTAGATAGTAAGAAGATGATAGGTAAAGGTAGTAAACTACATTATGTGAAAGTTAATTGCATGCCTCTAAAGATAAATTCTAAAAAATAAAGAAAGTGTTTGTAAAAAAGATTAGATGTATGATTACTTGTCATTATTATTTATTATATATTTATTTACAAAATATGGACAAAGATACTAACATTCTATGTAATTCAATGATTTCATGTATTATTTTTGGTACTCAAAAAAAAAAATAGAAATAGAAAAAGTAAAAATAAAAAACAAAATACTTCTTTTCCACCCTTATCATTCAAATGAGATCATAGTTTTCACTAATGACTTATATTTTGATAAAGATACCAACAAAAAATAATTACATAAATAAATATAAAAATTGTATTGAATATTGAAAATTTCCAAATGAGAAGTCAATACATATTCATTTTATAAGCGAAAAACATTTTCTTAAATATGTATAATATAATAACCTAAATTTATATGTGGCATATATAAATCATAAGTATTATTGTTAAAATTTGAAAAAAATAAAAGAAAATGATCAATAACTAAATATCTTAAAAAAAATTTATAATATTAAAATAATAATAATAAAGTATAGTTACTTGTTATTGTCTTCTTTTCATTTTTTGAGATTATAATTTTATGTTTAATTTTAATACTTATTATTATTTTATTAAAAAAAATAAATTATTTATTTTTTTAATTTAAAAATAAACATTTTTCTCAAAATAAATTAATCTTATCATTTTATATCAACCAATAAAAAATAAAAAATACCCAACTTATTTTAAGAATGATCATCTCTCCCAACTCTTATCTCCAACAAAATAATTTGCAGGTTTATTATGTGTTTATAAAATAGTTTGAGTTGCCAAGACATATAATATTCAAATATGGGTCAGTAAATTATTTATGTGGTTAATAATAAAAAACTACAATTTAGTGTCTTGTCTGTATTGTCAATTGTTTGAGTGTTTAGTTTTAAAATGTAATTAAATTTTACATTTTATTAGATAAGCATAGTTAATAGTCAGTAGTGAGTACTTTTATATTATCTTAAAAATATTATGAAATTAAATTCTTTCTTTCTAATAGATGTATTTTCAGTTGAAATTGATATTTATAAAATCTTTTTTATATTATACAGTTGAGAACAGTAAGGGAAGAGGTTTCTCTAAAAATAATATGTAATTGAGTTACATAATTCATATAGCTATTTAAACTAACCCAAAAATAGAGGTCAAAAGTAACAAATATAGAATACTTAATAACATCCCTCGTCAACCATTAGTGATCGAACCACACTTTGTAATTGTGGCACAACAAATATTTGTGCTAAATCGACTAAAAGGAAGGCGGATATTCAATGGTAATGGAATTGACTTCAATGTTAATGAGTGGGATCGATCGTATGCAATGGTTACAAAAGACAACAATAAGGATGTAGTCCTCAATTTTCTTCATTTTCAATTTGTGTGGTGTACTAAATATACTATATTAGTGAAAAATCTAACAAATATATTTGGGTGGAATAGTTTCTATCTTCTTAGGTATTGTACTCAATTTGGAATTAATTTGCTTACTTGCATAGGTGTGGAGGATGAACAAAAGTGTGATGTTTCTTTCATACCTTAATGGTTGATATGTTTATCTAAAAAAGTCATATGTGATAGATAAGGAAAATGAATAAATGTATGTTTTCTTATTCATATTTAAGTTTCCAATTATAGTTAATAGTTGGTGTGTTATCGTATGATTAAAATACACTCAACCCCTGTTACCAAATCCTCATTGTCTCATTAGTTAAAAGCCTAGAAATATTATATAACATAAAAGCAAGTAATGTTTGAAGACGATGTATTTCAACAGTAAATTTGTAATGAAAAATTATAACATTACCCATAGGTTAGGTACATCTAAAGTACTAAAGATTGAGAATCCATCCATATCCCTGGGTGCCATATTTCATCCTATGCTTTTTTTATTGTCCTATCTCGTGTAGAAGCCAAAAGGTGTTTTGGATTTTTAATTGATTCATACCTTTTGTTCATGTAAAATTTATTACCAAAGCTTTCGGAAAAAACTTGCTTTACAATGAAGTATCATTTAATCAAATGGCAGAAGATAGAAGCCAAAAGGTAGTTTATTTTTTAAATACATCTAAACATATTATTAATATAAACACTTTTTTTATTTTTATGTGCTTCGTTCTCAACATATAAAGCACACATTGATTGAAAACAAACTATTAATGTAAAAAAAAAATGTCAACCTTTCGGAGGTCATAATTTTTGACCCGTAATTTTATTTGAGCTCTTCATATGATAAAATGATCGTATCAAAAAGTCTGTTGCTGTCTCCAAGTAGTTTTACCTACATAGGCATATTTTTGATATTTTTTGAAGGCCATACGTGATCATCTGAGGGTCTGAAATTGCGATTTAGATGTTTTTCAAGCTTTTTCTATTTTTAAGACCAGATATTAACTTCAGTTTAATTTTATCCCATAATCTAATTATAGTGTTTAGGATATTTCGGGAGATTTTAAGAGCTGCATGTGCTTGTATACAAACTTACTATAAATAGCAGCTCCTAAAAATAGGCATTTTTTTAGGTTTTATCTTTTTAAAAAATTTACATGTAAAATCTTTTGAATATAAGTTTATTTAAGCATAGTTTGGGTTTATAATTATTTCAAGTCATTCAATATGAATTAATTCTGAGTTATTATTTTATATTTTAACCTATTGATAATTTTATTGTCTTGATAGTTTTCGGTTTCATTAGAAGACCATGATTCAATAGTAAATTTATAATAAAAAACTATACCATTACCCATAGGTTATAGTGAGGTACATCCATAATAGTAGAGATTGAAAATCCATTCAGATCCTAGGGTGCCATACTTCATCATATGTTTTATTCATTGTCCTATTTCGTGCAGAGGCTAAAAGGTGCTTTGGATTTTTAATTTCATCAAACATTTTGTTCATGTAAAAATGATCAAACATATGTAATTATTGCAACCATTACTAACTAATTCTTCTCTGACTTCAGTCAAGCACATACAATCAGCTACAAATCAAACCAATATAATTAATAAATACCTTTTAAGATTTAATCGTTAATTAAGATACTCTCAACCCCTGTTACCAACTCCCCCTTGTCTCGTCAGTGAAAAGCCTAGAAATATTATATAACATAAAAGCTAGTAATGCTTGAAGACGATGTGTTTCAACAGTAAATTTATAATGAAAAATTATACCATTACCCATAGGTTAGGTACATCCAAAATACTAGAGATTGAAAATCCATTCAGATCCCTTGGTGCCATATTTCATCATATGTTTTGTTCATTGTCCTATCTCGTGTAGAAGCCAAAAGGTGCTTTGGATTTTAATTTCATCATACTCTTTGTTCAACTACAAATTATTACCAAAGCTTCCGGAAAAAACTTGCTTTAAAACGAAGTATCATTTAATCAAATGGCAGAAGATAGAAGCCGAAAAGCTGGTCTGTTTTCTTCAATACTTTAAAACATATTATTAATATAAACAGTGTCTTTTTGCGTGCTTCGATCTCGGTACACAAAGCGCACATCGATTGAAAGCAGACTACTAATGTAAAAAAAATGATTTTTTTACGCTGTCGCTTTTAATCTTGTGTATACCATTTTTATTTTAGTTTTGATGTTTTCCTTCGGCTAAATTGTGACGTGTTGAGGTTTATAGAATTAACTGTCCTCATATCAATTTGTTTATATTTAGTACGTTCCATTACTTACTGAATTTCTGGCGTTGTTGCTAGATTGGTCGAAGTTGCAGCCCAGCTCTAATTGCTGGACCTGTCCTCCAGGTTCCAAAGCAAAGGACCAATTTACTGTTGTGGAAGCAAAGCCCAACAATGTTACAGGTGTGGAAGCAAAGGACAACAATGTCACAGGTTTGGTATTTTCTTCATTATGATCTAAGACAGTCACTAGTGGGAGCCTTGAGATCAACTGCTTAGTCACTAATAATTTCCTAGACGAGAGGAGATAGTGTTCAGAATTTTAGTGCTATTTTTTGTATTTATTTATTTCTGTTTCTACCTGCAGATTCGGTTGGCAAGATCAAGGAATTGCTTGACCTTAAACCTTCCAACAACGACGCAATAGCAGTTTTCTTATGGGGTGGAGAACACACGGGAATGGAAGCACTTGCTGAAAAAGTCTGCTCAAACCTACCGGAAGAGGATAGTTGGCTGCAAGTCACAATAAAAGGTTCTGAAATGGAAAAATACATAGAAGGTTCAGTATCAAATATTGACATAGTAACTGGTTTGCGATCGGAAATTTTAGAGAAAATGGAACATGAAAATGGATATAAAATAGGAAATGAAATTGAGGCGGAGATGAAAAGCGACGGAGCTTGGGAGAAAAGGCTCTCGGCTAGCTTAACAAAGAACAAGAAGGTATTTATGTATATTGAAAATGTCCCCAGTGCTGAGCTCTTAAAAAGGCTTTTACCAAAAAAACTTATCCCGGATAGCTCAATCAGAGTGCTCCTTAGCACTCGGGATAAACATGTTACATCTGCCCTGGAGAACTCCAAATTCAAAACAAAACTCTATTCTATGCAGCCTCTATGTTACAAGGAATCTTTGAAATTCTTGGAGGAAAAGATCTTTCTAAAAGAACCTGTAGTCAGAAACGTGCTTAGAATGACCGTAAAACTATGCAATGGATATGAGTATCCAATGGCTACAGTTGGTGATCATTTATCTAAATACTACGAGCATGAAGATGACTTCAGCAGATTATTCAAATGGATTAAGGTGAAGGCGCCTAATTTTAAAGAGCTACATGACTATATTACTTGCGAGGCAAAATTCTTGAGTCAGTCAGTACTGACTAAGGATGCGCTTCTGGACATTTGTTCATTCTTCAACAACTGGGAGTGGGATGAAACGGCTTCCATAGTGGGAAATGATGCACTGAAAAAGCTGGAGGAGTCAGAACTGGTGAGAAGAGAATCAAACAAAGTATCTGTTCCTGATAGTGTCATGCAATTTGGTTTTTCTCGGGCACAAGGCAATAGGGTAACTAATGTTGCTGATCTGTATACGTCCCTATCTTCGGAAAAGGTACGTATTAAAAATGTAAAAAAAAAACACTACTTTTTCGCTCTATTACGTTCCCTAACTCACTCTTTATTGTATTGAAGCGTCATGAAATGAAAGGGATCTGGTTGCTGCACAACAAATTTCGATTCCAAATATCTTCAGAGCAGCTGGATGAAATGCATGCTTCCTTACGGGTTCTTGTATTAGGAGACTGGACAATAGTGAAAGGTGAATGTAAAAAACAATTTAAGCATCTGAGGTATTTTCAAGCTGGAAGAGTTACAAACCTTCCATTCAGTATAGCCAAATTACATCAGCCAAGGGTCTTGGAGAACACATCTGACAAGGACATAGGACTTAGCTCTCAACAGGCAAGGAAAAATGAACTCATCCGTAGCTTATCTAGCAGAAATTTAATACGCTCTTGTATGAATTTTCTTCGCCAGATGAATATCAATGTTAATATCTGACTGTAAATACCAACATTTATTCTGTGGCTGTAGCCATGGAAATACTATTTGCATTAAAGTTATGTGCTCTATCAAAAAATCTCTTGCTTTATAGATTGCTAACAAATTTCCTCTATATGCCAGGTGCAAGTTCCATCAACACTTAGGATGTTGAAATTGAAGCTACAGAAAGTTGAAGATTGCATTGATCTGCAAAAAATACTGCCGAAAGCATGCAAGATCGTAGAGTTGGATATAAGCAGTTGCGCTGTCGATGTATTACGTAAAGACTTTTTTGAAATGCATGCTTTGCAGAAGCTAATTCTAAGCAACTGCGAAAAAATGACGAGTTTGCCAACATCCTTGTGTAAACTCAAATCATTAAAAATATTGGATCTAAGCCATTGCAAAGGATTGGCTAACTTGCCATCAAATTTTGGATGGCTGAGCACCCTCAAGAAGGTTAACTTTTCTTATTGTGAGAGCTTAAAGGATCTTCCGGACAGCATGGGTTTGCTAGGCTCCGTGGAAGAAATTGATTTATCATATTGCAAAAGAATAGAGAAGCTTCCCAACAGCTTTGTCAAACTGCATTCATTGCGCGTGTTGAGGCTTAGAGCGTGCAGTCATCTGGCGCAACTGCCCGAAGGATTTGGTCGTCTATATCTGAACAAACTATGTTTGGAGTCTTGCAAGCGACTGCAAGCTCTTCCAGAAAGGATTGGACAACCAATATTGTCGCAGGAGACGGTGTCCCTGAGTTGGTGTTTAAGTCTTGCAGAAATATCAAATGGATTCATCAATCTCATCCAGGCTCATGTGAAACATCTGATTTTAGCCGACTGCACTGGTTTGCAGACACTTCCCGAAGACTTTACAAAGCAACTAAGCCATCTAAAAAGTCTCAACTTAAGTGGTTGTACAAGCCTTATCCGCCTCCCAAAACATTTGAAAAAACTCGAATGGCTGGAAATGTTAGACTTGAGCTCATGCGCGAAATTAGAGGAGTCGTCTATTCGGCTGAGAAATCTTCCATCTTTGAAAGAAGTAAATCTGTCTAATTGTAAAGGACTCAAGGGTAACTGTTTGGAAAATTTGGTAAAAAACAAAAGCTTGACATTCGTAGATATTCATGACAGTCCAAATCTGGTTGCAAGGTGGAATCAGATGAGCAGCGAAAACATAGTTTGTCATTTCCCTGCAGCAACGGGCCGGATTTCTCTTGGAACTGGCTCTTCTTTGGATTCCCTCGGAGATTCCAGAGTAAGTTTTTCTCTTCAACTTATAAATATGTATTTAAGTATAAAGAAAATTTCTATTTTGATCAAGGAGATATATATAAATAGGATTAGAAAATATATATTCAAGTAAAAGTGAACTTTTAATTTTGATTATAGAGAAAAGAAAAAGGATAGAACATGATATGTAGACAATTCTAATTAAATTAGTTATTAATTAAGTAAAAAATTAGAAATCAAAATTTTAATCCAAATCAATAAGAATGATTGTAGGAGAATAATAAATATTAAAGTAGTAAAATAACAAAAGCTTATATTTTTACTTAAAAAATTTACAATATTTACTAGATAATGAATGTTATAACATTATAAGCCCAGATTAATATTTAATACATGGTGCAATAATATTACCAAAAAAATATATTATTTTTCTTTTAAACTATAATAATTAGAATTGGATAAATATTATAATAGTTAGAATTGGATGAATACACCAATATCTTCTATTATGTCCTTCTAATTGACTTTACCCCTTTCCTATTAACACATTCCCTCAATATATATATATATATATATATATATATATATATATATATATATATATTTGAAATACCATTCTTTCCAATCCCCTTGATTGATTGAAACAATCGAAGAGCTGATAAAAAAACTCTTTATAAAATCAATTAGAAATTGATTTTGTAATATGCATGCTTTTATTTTTTTAATAAAAATTTAATTGAAAAATATAAATGTTAGACTAAAAATATGAAGGTGGGTTAGTATACATCCCAATATTTTAATCACAAATGTATTTTATATATAATTTTTTAATAATATTATTCTTTTATCACTACCCCTACCACCACGATGTCTATAGGAAAAAGAGGAAGAAGAAGAACAATATTAAATTAGACCAGCCTCGAAACAAGTCTTAAATGATGTTGCACTTAAAAAGTGATTTTTCAAAAATCTTACTTAGAAGCTTGAGAGTCTAAAATTTCTAGCTGAAATCTTCGTTATTTGTTAAAAACAAATCAAATATTATCTCCCATATGCAGCTCAATTTTCTCTTCACCCCATATTGAGCTCAATTTCGTATTCACTTTTGTAGAAATTAAATTTGAAACATGAAACCCTTGCACATTGTGGGCTTACCATTGAATAAGCTAAGTCCACTCCAAGTCTTCTTTCTCTTTCTTGTTTTTTAAGCATGTAGCATAATCTCTCTTTATGTAGCATTGTACTTCTATATCTATTTAAAAGGCGAATCTTATAGAGTTGGTATATTTATGATGACGTGTGTTAACTTATTAATTATTTAACACTTTAGTATTAAATTATATACATTAAATTTAATTTAATTTGGATGTATCAATTTTTAAGTTAAAATATTATAATTATTAACATTTGCTTTATTAAGTTTATAGAATTTATTTAAACTTTAAGACTTATTATAATTATATAAGAAATTTTTAAAACTCTAGAAGGTGAAATATTTTGGTACATTCACATTAAATGAGAATGAACGTGTGGTTTTTAATACATGTAAAAGTTTTAACACTAAATAACACACAAACGTGTTAAATAATCGATACATTAACGCAAGTTATCAAAAACACACCAACTATATAAGATTCAAGTTTTAATAGGTCTAAAAGTACTTTTTTTTTAATAGAGGAATCAACGTCTCCACCATTAACTCGTCACTGGTCAAAAGTTTGATTCTAAATAATCACTGCTAAAACCTTCCTCTCCTCACCAAAAAAATATTTAATTTTTACAATAAAAATGCTTATACAAAACACCTCCCTTTCAAAAATATAAATTCTTCAACATTAAATAAACTTAAACATACTTACATCCTCATAACCTGAAAGAAAGACTGAACACCTTCCATCCCTACTCGAGATTACATATGTTGTTTGTATAAATATTGCAATTTTAATCACACAATGCCTTGCTTGACATGTTTTACACCAAATTTGACTAACTCATTCTTAATCCATTTCATAAGCTCATGCACCTCATTACCCCTGCTTTGAATGCATCTATCCTCGTGTAATTGAAGTCTTGGGAAAACAGAGTGCCATGGCTCTTATCGATTGGTATTAAAGCACCACTATTGCAAAGTCTGGCCAAATTGTGGTCCTTCAAAGAAGAAACTCTTCCACAATGGAATAAAGATACGAATATCTTCCAAACCAACCAACACAAGTGAAACATTCTTAGCAATCAATGGCACAACGAAGAACGAAACCTCCTCATGTAATCATCTATATGTGTTCGATCCCACCACTACATCTGGATTCGAAAAGATGTTCAAGCCCATGGAACACCATTTTGCCATGTTACACCACCTTCTTGATAATTTTGTATTTGGATGATTGAAGAACTATTTTTGGTGCAACGCAAAGAGATTTACCAACATGAAAATAACGAGAATCAAACAGAGAACAAGCTTGGGAAATCCATCAACCATGAGCCTCTTTCTGAACGGTCTACAGCTAGTGATGAGATCCTTTCGAATCAAAAAAATATCTTGCAATTTTGTCTTGTTTTAGGCAATATTTTCCATAATTTTATTTATAGACCATCCTTTTCAATCTTTGGTGGAGAGTGTAACGTAGTGTGCACATCCATCACTGCAAATCTCATTTTCTTTTATCAACTCGAAACCGCATCTTCTCATCAGTTTCAAGCTGCACGCCATCTCCCAGTAATTTTGTTGCATGGTTGCTTTAACATGGTCCCAAGTACGCCTCTGCTGAAAATGTCCATAATTTGGCTGTTCATATGCACAAAGAATATATATATATATATATATATATATATATATATATATATATATATATATATATATATATATATATCCATTTTAAATCAAAGCAACAATGTACATGCCTATAGCAGATGGTAGAAGACGCATTATAGCTCATTGCACTGTTACAAATTAGCATAAATCTCTCAGACTGTTCAAATATAGCATAGAATCCCAAGCTTCATCCTTGGTTTGTGCCATACTGACGAGTCGACGATGATTGATAAAAAGGCTTATTAAAACTGGGTTACAGGTACGTGAGGGCTCTTGTTGAGTTTGCGGAAGTTGTGGCTTTAACTTGGTCTTAGGATTGATTATTAATCGTGGGATCTCAAATAAATTCGGCATGTACAGTGTTGGCTTATCCACCAATTAACCAAAAGTTCAAGTCACAAAAATTTGAGAAAGATACTGAGTCAGAAGTTGAAGTCACAAAGCTTTGACAAGATTGAGTCCTTAATAAATTTGGCACACACGGAATGAATCCATGTGAAATCATCTGCCACCCTCGTGTCTTAAAGGAAGAAAGTTTCGCGTAAAATAAAACCAACAAAAGACTCCGTGGAGGTATCTCGTATGATTTTGGACATTGATAACAATGTCAACGCATATAACCGGATTTGAAACACTGGAGAAAATATGAGAGTATTAATACGGAGATATATATTATTGTTCATTAATAACTATAAGAGGTTGATTTGAGATTTTTTTGAACTGCGTATGATTGTTATTTAAAATATTGGTTTTATTTGTAAGGTTTTAAATTTGAGGTAAAAGAAAGGAATTTGAAGTTGAATCATGAAACAAATAATTATATTAATGATTTTTAAGAAGAATTATTTTATATTAGGACATTTTTATGATAAATAGAACTATATATTGATAATATTCATAATAAATAAAATCTTGTAGAGAGCTTTGATTTTTTTTGAAAAAAAAATTAAAACTTACGATAAATATCATAATAATACAAAATGCACCTCAAATTCTAATTCATTATGCCAAAGTTTATACATGTGTTGATATCGTCGAATAAAATGCTTCGACTCAATGCAAGTCTAATAAGAGTATCCTTACAATTGGCATAAAGAAAATATCAAAGTGAAAGAAAGCCTAATATATTTAGGAGTAATAATACATTCATATTCTATTTGAAGATAGTGCTCCAAGTAGTGATGCATTTTTGTTGATAATAGTTTCGATAGTTTGGTCCAGGTTGATTTTAGAATTTGAAAATCTTGCCCTTCATATAGAGATATGAATATCTTTTTTCCACATGTGAGAATCATTGATTGAAAAAATAATATGAGGTAGATGATTTATATCAATACCAATTCCTTATAGGAAATACATACATTGATTATACTGAGTGTTCTTTATCGTTTGTTCACATAGTATGATTGAAAATGCTTTAGTAAGTATCTATTATGCTCAATTTTTGCATTTGTGGTATATCTTAATCTATGAATAAATATTACTACATGTAATATAATTGAAATATGAAATGGATGGATGCAAAACTTAGCCAAAATAATTACATGTGTAAACCAATATTGTTGTTGACACTAATATTTGGAAGATACATAATTTTGCTTTGGCATCCTAAAACTAGAGTTGGAAAAATTCTCTTAAGTGTACGAAGTGCAACATACCTCTTGCATAATATCTCTTTTATAGCAAGAATCATATTCGAGAGGGGTCATTTGAAACACACACTAAGATAACTATGAAAGGAAATAACTTCAACCAAACCTCCTTTGTGAATGAGATTAGTTTCATATATTTTGTCTTACTTGTATTGAAAACCGTGTCATTTATTTTATTTAAGTTCACTTTGTAAACCATGACTACAAAAAATGAGTTAAAAATATCAAGATGCATTTTTAGGTCTAAATCATTACGTGAAATGAGAATAATATCATTTATAAATAATAAAATAGTGAAATATTTAAATCTTTTGAATGGGTTATGAATATAATTTATATCTATGAGAGAAAAATTGAAGTATTGGATTCTAAATTGTTGTAGAGATAAATTCAACTCTTTTGACTCGCTAATGAATTGAATTTATATATGAGGTTACATTTCTAAAATTCAATGTAGAAATCATCAAAAGTATGGTCATTATAAATGCAAGTCATAGAGTGTTGGGTATGAGATGAAATAATTCAATATCCAAGGCTAGCTAGGAAGTAAGACCTTGACTAAAATTAGTACATAATTTACAAGGTGAGGGGGAAAGTGTGTGTGTGGGTAGGGCAGGTGTGGGGGGAAGATAGGGGGTAAGTGGGGAGAGTATCCAATCAATAAAGAAATATTAATGACCACAAAGATTGAATGGTTAAAATATATTCTACCGCTCCGGCTCCACTAACATAAGGATACCAAGCAAATTCACTCAAATCAGGAAAGCATGATACTCCATTTAATACTAATAGGTCATAAGATTCAGAAAGTCTAATTAAATTTATCCAATAGGGTGTAATTGATTATGAATGGAAATAATAAATGATTTAATTAATGTATTCCCAAAATTTCTAGAGTGAAATTTGACTCTTATGATTAGGTTATGAATAGAATTTATATCTATAGTGCTAATTTTTGAGTTTTCGTATAAGAATTATCAAAATTATGGTGAAAATAAATACAAGTTAGAGAGAGAAATAATTGCATATGTCAATAAAAGGAGTATAAACTCAAATGAAATTTTAGTTCACATCACCAACTATTCATTTGATAATTTTATTATAAAAAAAAAATTAAAATTAAAATTTAAAAGTGATAGATAATTTGTATTTAGTTTAGCCTTTTTATATAAATATTTCAATTAGTCTTGACTCACAATATCAAACAATTAACCTTAAAATTATGATTCAAATATGTTATGCCCTTATCTTTTAGTGTATATTGGGGTATATATTACTAGCGTGTGACATGAATAACATTTGATTTAAATATTTTTATAATGTCTATGTTACAAAATAATAGGGGTATATGTTACTAGCATGTGACATGAATAATATTTGATTTAATTATTATGATAATGTCTGAGTTTATATATATATATATATATATATATATATATATGAATTATTATTAAAATATTATAAATTATATATTAAAAATTATATTTTTATTGTTAAGGTTGTAGGGATTTCCACATGAAAGTAGCTCAATCTTATATTTTTATATTCTTTATATATCTCATTCATATTATGTAAAAATCTATTGTTTTTATATGCAATATGGTATATTGCAATTTATTGTTATGAATATTATTTTGCAATATAGTAGGTTCATTATAAGTATTATTAAAGATTTATTTTTGAAAAAAATTTTACAACATATTATGGTAATAGAGAAAAACTAACTACAAATTATCTAGTGAATTTTTTATTTTTTCTTACCAAAATTTTATTTATTAAATTTAATAAAATGTTAATTTTTTTTTCCAGCATAAAAGCATGATTGAAAACTTTTATCTGGACTGAAGTTAAGGTTTTTGTCAGAACCAAGCAATTTAATCTTAAAACATTTTAAAATGAAGTTTTTATCCACTTGAGAAAAATAGAAATTTTTGGATTCATGTTTTAAAAATGACCACAAAAGTTGGGTCTACACCAACCCTAATATGTTTTGGCCCATTTTCTTGGTTTTCTAATTTTTTCACCCCCAATATAATAGTCCGTGGCTTTGTTCTAGCAAGAAGATCTCATTGGCGTAGATAATCGATAATCTATTTTCAAAAGAAAACTCGAACCTAATTCTACCATGGATACTACTTGTACTAGATATAAAGGAAACGATACTATCACACTGGGGAAGATGATGTATAAAAAGATACAAATTTCAAAATATTATATTACAAGACTTTCAAAGGCATTGCACATAACTGCAAGGAAATCTTGACTAAGGAAACAAAACAAAACGATATATATATATATATATATATATATATATATATATATATATATATATATATATATATATCGTTTTGTTTTGTTTCCTTAGTCAATATTTCCTTGCAGTTATGTGCAATGCCTTTGAAAGTCCTGTAATATAATATTTTGAAATTTGTATGATGTATAAAGAGATACAAATTTCAAAATATTATATTACAGGACTTTCAAAGGCATTGCACATAACTACAAGGAAATATTGACTAAGGAAACAAAATAAAATGATATATATATATATATATATATATATATATATATATATATATATCCTTATTCGATGTATGAGATCTTAAGAAAAATATTTCCGCAAAAAAGTAAGTTTGAGGAATGTAAAGATACCATGGCTACCAAATATGAACTAAGAGAGATGGATTAGTTTGTAAGTTTGGGGGAGTGGAAAGAAAAAAACACAATAATTTGGTTACATTCCTAAGACACAAAACAAGCTCATTTATCACTCTTAATGAATCATTGGACCGGTTTATTCATAATCCAAGTACATGGACACATCATTTAACAATTGATGTTAATTTTTAGCTTTACTATATAATCTTAAAGATGGAATATGCATAAGTTTGATTTAAATGATCTTTTAAACTATATCAACAAAATTTATTTTTTATATCTACATCAAATTTTATGTCTGAAAAATGTTATAGTGGCATTTATATTTTTAGAATTAGTTAAATTTATTTAGTATTGTTGGTGTTCAAAATTAGAATAATGGTAATGACTTGGTTTATTTTTACGTATAATTCAATGGAAGATTATGGTATATTTTTTTGGACAATCACTTATACCAATTTTACAATGTATAAAAAGCTAGTACTATAAAAAATTATGCTTAAAATTTTAAAATCCTTTCTTTAAGAGTATAGAATGGTATATAAGAAAATTGAAAGGAGTTATTTCTTAGTGAATTAAAAGACTATATACAAACATGAGCTATGCTTGTTGGATCCACCACCTTTATTTGTTTCTATTACCATGTCAAGAGAAGTAAAGTAAATTACTTTTACTATTAAGAGATGCATTTACTAACATTAAATAAATTCTCCCAATGAAATTATCCTTTATTTAGTCTAATAAATTTATACCTAAAAATTTGAAGAAAAAATGAAACAAATAAATATATTTTAATTTTGATATAAAATATAATAAAAGACATACATTTGTGGAAAACAAGCTATTCTACATTGAAAGAGAAACCAAGGAAGAACAATAAATTGAAAGTGAATAAAAACCATACCAATTATAATAGGATCCACATTTAACTATATATTTTCATGCACTTTAAATAGGACACCGAAAACCCTTTACCATAGAGCAAGTGAAAGTTGTACTCTTTACTGGTAAGGAATAAGGCTCTAGGCCGAAATGAGTGTTCGACTATATTTTTCAAAACTTTTGGGAGTTATTGGGTTATGAGATCTTTGGAGTGGTTAAATAATATATAAATTCATGATCAATCCTCAAAATCATGAATATAACTCTTTTTTTTTTTTTTTTGGCGGCTCTCATCCTCAAAATAAATAAGTTATAAAGATTAAAGACTTCAAGCTTATATATATTTTTAGTACATAATCTACAAAGTGATCTCCAAAGTCATTGTTAACATGTTTAAATGATTTATACCCTTGATTATATTAGAATATATATATCTATTTTTTTTGGTTTTTTTTTTTTTTTTTTAAAATTTAAATTAAAACAAATCTTAAATGGTTTTGTCATGGTTCACGAGTATATTCATTTTTTGAAAAGCAACAAGAGGTAAGGATTGATGATAAATTTAGATATTGATAAAATCTATAATAAAGTCAAATAAGATTTAATGAATATAATTTTAGTAAAATTAGGATTTGATGATGGATGAAGAAAATGGGCTAGAATTTATTATAAGATCATAAAGTTTTTGCTTCTCATCAATGGTACCCAAGAAAGATTTTTAGTACCACTAGAGGGTTGATGCAAGGTGATCCCTTATCTCTCTGTCTTTTCATTATTATGACAGAAGTTGTGGGATGATATAAAAATATCAATATTAGACAAAGGATTAATTGTATTTAATATTATATAGACAATAATAGGTATACACAAAAACAATTTTTGGATGACACCATGATGTTTGGATCATTGCATTTTTAGGAAATAAAGTAAATTAGATATGCTTTGTAACTCTAAGATAAAACATTAGGCCAAAATAAATATATATAAATCTAAAATTTTATTTTGTAATCATTGAAATCAAAGTGAACAAAACTTTTGAAACAAAAAAATGGGTATAGAGATATCATATTTCTCGAACAACTACCTAGGAATTTATATATTCATAGGAACATCCGAAACACAAATTTTAAATTTTTTTTTATAGAAAGGTAAATGGATGTTGGCAACTGGTAGAGATGTCATCGTCAAAGAAATACTTAAAATGATTCCATTTTATTGGATGTTTATTATTCAAGTTTTTAAAGAGTTTTTTTTTATTTAAAAAAAAATCCATCTTAATATTTTTTTAGATAAAAATTAAAAAAATAAAAGAGAAAATAGTTCTGCTAGTGTCATGGGATAAGGTCCCTACCTCTAAAGAATAGGAAGGGAGGGATAGGTCTTTGAATTTAGAGTTGGTTAAAAAATCTCTTTTCAAAAAATTGAACTAGCAAGCTTACAAGGAGTATGACAAGGGTTGGAGTAAAGTGTTGGGATGCAAATATCCTCAAAGAGATTATCCAAAGGGTTTTTTATAGGAAGAAACAATCAAAGGGGCCCGACAATTTAGAACAACATGTTATAGGTTAAGGACATTATTACTAGAAGGCTCTTTATAATTAGTAAAGGGTATAAAATTGGAGTTTTGGAATAAAATTTGGATTTAGAGTAAAAAAATTAAATTGAACTTCATGAACCTCAAAGATCAAACTATTTTAATTTGGAAATCTAAAATAAATTAAAAATTTGAAAAATATAATGATTTTATCATAATTTTTTTTAAAAGACTTCAAATTTAATATTATTGAGAAAGAGTGCACAATGGTTTTATCATAATTTTTTTTAGAAAGGCTTAAGATTTCCTCCCTAAGGAATGGGATCGTAAGGGCACAAGTGAATAATCAGTGGCAATAGGGTACAATTATTTATCTCAAGGAAACTAGGTTTGTAGATCCAATTTTGATTGGAAAATCATTTAGAAGTCATGTGCATGGCCCAAAGTAAGGATGTTTCTCTAGTTAGTCATGCAAGATAAAGTTCTCACATGAGAAAATCTTAAGAAGAAAGGTTTTACTAGCGCAAATAGATACCCTCTTTGTCAAAAGGAGGAAGGAGGATATAACCATCTCCTACATTTTCCATTCTCGAAAACAGTTTGGGATTAATTTATTGAAAGATTCAATTGCAAATGGGTTCATGTTGGAGACATGAAGACGCCCAATATTTGAATATTTTAAAGAATATTTTTTAGTCGGCATATGTGATGGTCTGCTGGATATTTTATTTGAAAAGAATTCAAGGATATTTCTTGGGGGGAAAAATTTGAGGCCTCTTAAGGTTTGCGAAGGAATTAAAATTAATATCAATGAAATCTTCTACAAGGATACTAAGTTACTAAATATAAAGAGAAGCCAAGCCAGGGAGGAAATGAACTTGAGGAGGTGGCTTAAAGATTACGATGGCTTTTGACATAATGCCAGCTAAAAGAAATAAAGAGAAAAATCAAGGAGTTTGGATTAAACCATCAATAGACTTGTTTAAATTGAATTTTAATGGTGCCTCTATATTAAACGCTGGCAAGTCACAAACATTGTACATCATTAGGGCAAGTTGCCACTTTCGGAGTTTTGCATACAGGGATTAGTTCCAACAATATGGTGGAAGGTGTAGGATTAGTATTTAGTTTTAATGCCTCTTTGCTCAATCATATTGAAAATCTAATAGTAGAAGAAGCCTTCCAAATTATTATTAATGGAATTAAATCTAGTTCTATGCCAAATTGGAGAATGCAGAATATTATAGAAAAGGGTGAGTGTCTTAAAAAAAAACCCAGGCAAAGCACCTTTCAACACACTGATAGGGCTAATAACATGGCAGAAGACTGGCTTGCTAATTGTGTTATTACTTGCAAAACTGAAGTTTTGGAAGGAGAGGAGAAGGATATGGATGGTAATCAGTATTTCGAGATGTTTAAAATATTATCCAAGCGGATAATAGTTAAAAAGAGGATAAGAACATCATGTACCCACTTTATATGTAATGTTTGAGCGTACTACTTTTCTTAAGAGGATGCGCAAATGGTATAAGGATGCTGAGTAACAGCAGGAATGTAAGCCTCTACAACATTCAAATCTGGAAAGGTACGGTGGTTAGCCCACCCCTTGATCATCATTTTTACGTTGTGATGTACGGAAAAAGTAAAAACTCGGTTTGCAAGGTAATCAAACAAGAGCAAATTCGAAAGATAGAGAACTTCAGGCTTCCGCGTTGTAAGATGAGTTCCCAGGAAGCGAATGTTTCCATTTCAAATCTAGTGATCTGTTTGATTTGGCATCGAAGGAGCGCTTTCCATTTGTGGAAAAAGTTCATGCAAGTTGGTTCGATTCATGGGAAAATGATCATTACGCAAGTTAATAGTTTTAAAACTTTGGCAAGCCTTTGCAGCCGTAATATTTGGCTTTCACGTTGCACGTTGAACCTCTGGGATTCCGGTGTCTTCACGCTGTCTTTGGTGGCCTGTGCTTTGTGGTGCTTCGGGGGTCGCTTCTCAAGAATGGATAAAGCTTATGCCAGCGATTTATTGAGATAGCAATATGACATGTTGCTTTGAATTTTCCCTTAAAGAGTAGATATCTGAACGTCCAATATAAACGATAAAAACAGCTTTACTAAGTTGACAATTTTATTGCTGAGTTCCAACAAGGAAAGTAGTTGTGGGGACGTTGTTGGTGAGAAAAAGAGCAGAGAAGCAACTTTAGAAAGATCTTCATCAACGGTGTCTTCGACAAAGAAAATGCATGACTGTTAGAATCAAGAGAGCATGCAAAAACAAGAACTTAAAATAAATAAACAAGAACAGAACTCAATTGCTACAGCAATCTCTTGAAGAATAAGATTTTATTGATCTTCAATTTTCCTTGCTTACAATGCTGTGCCCAAGGCTGCGCCCAAGGCATCTTTAAATAGATTTGAATCCAAAAATAACTGAAAACAAACTGCATGACTAGCTAAAATCAATTCCATGCTAACTGAGACTAAATTGCTTCTCTAATAGTTTATCTAACTATTTCCTAACTGTCAGTTAACTAACTGAATGCTTACTGTCAGTTTACTAACTGATTGCTTAACTGCAGCTAACTGCTTGCATGTGTAGAAATTATCTTGAGTTTCTAACACTCCCCCTTAATTTCTACCATTAACAACTTTAACATTTACAATGCCTAAATTTTGTCTCAAATAATCAAAGGTCTCTTTTGCTAATGCCTTTGTAAATATATCTGCCAATTGATCTTCAGATCTACAAAAGTCCAGATGGATTTTTCCATTGTTCACTAACTCTCTGATAAAGTGAAATCTTGTATCAATGTGCTTGCTCCTCGTGAAACACATGATTCTTTGATAATGCAATTGCTGATTTGTTGTCACAAAAGATTGGTGTTGACTCCTTATGTGCTTGTAATAAATCTTTCAATATTCTCCTCATCTATGTTGCTTGACTTGTTGCTGATGTGGCTGCTACATACTCTGCTTCAGCTGATGAAAGTGTCACTATAGGCTATTTTTTGAATGCCCATGTGACCACACCTGTTCCTAAAAGAAAGACATGTCCAGAAGTACTCTTCCTATCATCAATGCTACCTGCAAAATCACTATCTGTAAAACCAATCAAACTAAAATCGTTAGTTGTGGAATATAAAATTCCATATTTTGTAGTTCCTGCCACATATCTCAATATCTTTTTTCCAACTTGCCAATGTGAGTCTTTCGGTGACTCTATGAATCTTGAGATTAAACTAACCCCATAACTGATATCTGGTCTAGTCGCTGTAAGATACATCAAACTGCCAAATGATACCTATGACTTGAAAACATTTTCAAGCGAAGTATTGTTATTCCTATTCATTCTGGATTCATGTGTTAACAAAGAACCCATTAGTTCATCTACAGATAATTGTTTCAAATCCTTGGTTTCCTCAATAGCTACAACTATTGCATCAAATTTACCAGGTAAACATCTGAGTATTTTTTCTATGATCTTCTGATCCATCATAGTTTCTCCATTAGATCTAATTTGATTCACTATATTCAAAACTTGACCCATAAACTGGTCTATTGAATCTGAATCATTCATTTGCAAATTTTTAAAACATCTCCTAAGAGATTGCAATTTAGCAATTTTTACCTTTGTATTACCTTTATAGGTAGTCTCCAAGATTTGTCATGCCTCTCTGGACTTCGTTGCTGCTGCAACTCTAGACAAAATAGATTCATCCAATGCCTATTGGATGAGAAATAAAGCTTTTGCATCTTTTTTCTTATTCTCTTTTTACTCTTCCTTTTGTGTTCGATTTAATGCCAGATGGGCTACCTCATCCTGTGGTTCTACAAAACCACTCTCTACCAGATCCCAAACATCTTGTGAGCAAAATAAAGTTCTCATCTTAATTGCCCAAAAATCATAATTCTTACCATTGAAAATGAGAATTTGAGGTTGTGAAATACTATTGTTCGCTGCCATTTCTCACGCTAGAATAGCTTTCTGGTTGCTATTTTTGAAACACAAACGCCGACATTGGTTACACTGTCGAGGTCGATCAGGAATGGTGCCGATGTCAGTCTCACTGCTAATGTCGATCTGGGACTCAGCCGATGTCAATTTACACTGCTGATGTTGATCGCTGCGCTGCCTGCTGGCTCACTCCTGTGCTTTTCCTTCACGCATTGGACTGCGACTGCTTCGCTCTCATTTCTTCTTGGTGCCTCCATGCTGGCTGCTTTCCTAACCAGGCTCTGATACCAATTTGTTAGAATCAAGAGACCATGAAAAAAAAAGAACTTAAAATAAATAAACAAGAATAGAACCCAATTGCTACAGCAATCTTTTGAAGAATAAGATTTTATTGATCTTCAATTTTCCTTGCTTACAATGTTGCGCCCAAGGCGTCTTTAAATAGATTTGAATCAAAAAATAACCGAAAATAAATTACATGACTAACTAAAATTAACTCCATGCTAACTGAGACTAAATTTCTTCTCTAACAATTTAACTAACTGATTGCTTAACTGCAGCTAACTACTTGCATGTGTAGAAATTATCTTGAGTTTCTAACAATGACGGCTATCTAAGTTTCGTTTTGGAAATAGCTGTCAAATTGAAATTAATGTGTATATGCTAATGAGTCTCGTGGACTAAAACAATTGTTTGAGAAATTGAAATCAATGTGTATGCATGCTCAATCTTCTAAACCAGTACAATGCCTTCACTTTTCTTCGTCTCTTCAATTTATGTTTTAAATAATCTAATATTTACACTTTGGATTGGGGTGACCATATTGACCCACATAACTCTCTATTTGGGCTATGTGCAACAATGCCCTCTTCTTGAACAATATATCCGTTTTAGCCATCCTCTATTGTTTTGCTTTGAAATCTCAACTTTTCACCCAGCTTAAATTGATCTACCAAGGACTCTCCGTCCTCTAATACACCCCAAAAATAGGAACCTCTCCGCTCTCGTACCAGCGAGATAGAAAGAAGTTAAGAATAAACATTCCAAAGGACTTTTATTACGTAGTTGATTTCAGAAAAATCTTAATTACACTTTAATAGAACTTTGTCTACTTCAAAATTATGTTGCATAATTTTGATTGAGCTTATACTTACGTATATTTATACTTTAAATTATTAGAAGTTTAGGTTGAGTAAAATGTGCACAATTAACATCATCTCCATCTTTTAAATAGAGGACTTAACCTCTCAAATAGAGGACTCATCCTCTCAAATAAAGGACCTCTATAGTTTATTTGCTTTGTAAGACATTGATTAATTTTCCTACTTTCTAGAAAGCATTCAGTTTAAAATTATTTTTCTTTGTTTCTTTTTTTTTAAAAACTACTAGTTTTCTTATGTAGAAAGTATTTATTTTAAAGAAACTTTTCTATTATGTTGCAGGGATCTAGCAGTGTGAAGGGAAGAAAAGCAGAATCGTCATTTTTCAATGACAGATGGTTTTTTGTGGATCTCAATGGACAACCATTCTATCCATCTACTCTTGAGAAGGGCACCATCGTAGCTGTTATTTTCGATCATAACTACGGCAAAGGAGAGTTACGAGAACTAGTAAATATTCTTGATGACCTGCAAATTACTTGTACAATGCTGCAAATAATTCATGTTGGTAGATCAGTAAGTGCATTGCCAAGGGAGTTGGGCGACAGACATCATGTTTGGAGTTGTAATAACTATGAAGCTCAGGTATTCTTTGAAAAAGAATTTTGCAGGGATGGGTATTTTGATCAGAAAATCAGCTATGCTATGATCACTAGTGAGGTCGTGATCCATAATGCAACTAAATCCTTTTCTTCACAGACAAGAATAACAGATGATATTTTAAAGGCCATGACTATGAATGTCACAGCAAATGAATACCTCCACTTGAAGGAACTTATTGAGACTCCTCAGCATACCAATTTGGAATTGCTACGAACACTGTTGCTTCCAAAAGATATAAACTTCCTCATAAGCAGTACAAATCAGGTATTAATTTTTCCGGTTTAAGTTCTTTAAACGATGAACTTGTTTATACATAACTATTGCGTGCGTGCGTGCGTGCGTTTGATTATAATTTTTCTATCGGTTAACAATGTCAGGGTAACATTGTAGTGTAGTAAGTTGTTATCTTTATAATATTAACCGACGGAAAGAGTTTAATTAATAACAAGTTGCCGGTGATGCAAATGCCTGTCATACCGTCATAAAGAAAGATAATTTTATTCTTTGCAAGTGCAGGTAGAAATCAATGAACTTAAAGGGAAATTTGTTATCCTGCTTCTCTCACGGCTTGATTTGTATGGAAAAGAACACGCGACTTTGGAAAGTGTGTTTGAGAATCTAAAAATAAAGTGGAATGAGAAACCGGTTGGAAACAATGTGGAGTTTGAAGTGGTATGGATTCCAATAGTAATTCACGGCAGAGGCACACGAGCTCATCATGCAGAGTGGATTGAAAAAATTAAATGGCCATCCATTGCAGATCCCTGGTTCGTCAATCCCTTAGCAATGCACTTTATCAGGATGCATTCCAGCTTAGATAAATTGCCCTTATTCATTGGCGTGTCTCCGAAAGGACAGCTTCATTTTCACAATTTTATTCCCAAGAAAGAGGAGTCTGGTGTTGAAGAATTATGCAAGTTTATGAAGGGATGTTTGGGTCTACCGTATGACCATGCTAAGGAACCATTAAAGTAGTGTGTTTTATTTACAACAAACATAAAATGAAATGACATCTCATTTATGTAAGCACCACTCAAACTTTTTTTCTTCTTAAAAGCAAAAACAAACAAACATATATATATATATATATATATATATATAATATTTTTAAATTATTAATTTTATTTGGGATTATCACTCTAAATAATTTTGAGTTAAAAGCCCAATTATGTCATTATATATAGTATTATTATTTTGATCATGGGAAATTGAGATATAACAATGTTTTTACAATTTTATATTTATTTAATATTAACTGAATTTATATGTACTATTATAAATTTTATATTTTATAATTTAAATTCTAAAACTATATATATAGATCGATTTATATATATAGAAACTTGAGAGAGACAAAATGACAAGATTTCTATATTTTAGATATATATTGTAGAAATGTTGGAGAAAAATTAAAGCATTTAAAATATATACGAGTCAAGATTTGAAGTATTTATTTTTTTGTTCTGCTTATTCATTTTAGCATGAAAAAATATATAGGATTAAGGCTTGCATTTTTAAATTGTTTTTTAAAGTGTCTTGAATATTAATTTCCAAATTTATCTTAGTTTAGAGGCATGATAATGATGGAGAGATAACATATACTCCTCATTCACCTTTTTTTTTTATTGGTTTGTAATGACTTGATAGGGTTGTAAAGAAAACGATTTGTTTCCTTTAGATTTGTGTATAATTCATGAAAAATTAATGAGGTTTTTAAAGTTGTGAAATAAGCAAATATGATCAAAAAATTTGAATTTATAAATTCAATGTTGAAGAAAAATAATATCAAATTTATAAAACCATTCTTACACTACTAAGAGAGTAATTTCATAAAAACTTTTTGGTCATCTCACGTTTTATGGGTTTTTCTCAACTCACCTTTTGGACTTGTTTCTATTATTTATTTTTTGATAATATTCTCCATATTTAAAAAAAATAAAATATTTTTATATACTAAAATATTTTTATAAAAACTTCTTTTGTCATTTATAATTTATTTTAGAATATTCGTCAATGTCAATAAGACCTGACTTGCTATTTTATTTGATTAAATTTGATTAAGTTTAAGTTTACATCATTTATAGGTAAATATGTCAAAATGTGATTTGATTTGATTTGGATCTATTTATCTATAACATATTTTGGTAAAATCATGCTCTCTTACACCTTTTAAAATTAAATCTAATAATTATTTTAATAGATCTCATTGTCCTAAGGTTCTATCCCTTTATGTTAAATTATTAACCCTATCTCTTGTACGTTAACTCTAAATCCTAGGTTATTTTTCTAACATATTATTCAAATTGATGTTCTCTCTACTATTACATATTCTATTGTAAATAATGTTAAAATTCTTTTGATAATAACTATCATAATAAAAATGATAAAACTGAAAAACATATAAAATTAAGAAAACATGTTAAAGATAAACTTTTAAAAATCACATAAATATTATGTATTGAAATATGACTTAAACCAAACCTTATGTTAAAATCTTCATAATTAAACTAATAATCCAATATATATCTTATAAATTAAATAATAAATGATATAATCTAAGCTATGTTGATCAAGATACTAAAAGATATACTTCCACACCTCATAATGTGGTAAGTTCACAACTTTCTTAAGAAAGTATTTCTCTTACTTCTACTGCTTAATGCACCCTTGTTGATGCTTTACTTAATTCTTGACATGTTATCGACACAGAATAAGTTCTTTCAAATCATTTACCTATTGCTTCTCACATTTCTCAAGGACCTCAATGTAATTTTAACTTTCATCTCTTCTTTTATAATGTTTGACGAATATTTCTCTTTTGACCTATTTTAATACCAATTCTCTTCCAATAGTCAAACTAAGTAACCACTATGATGCAATATTTGTATAATGATTTTTTATTTTTTTTAAAAATATATATATTTTTTTCCATCAAAAGCCTAGTATGGTCATTTTATATAATTATGAAGTTTTTTTCTTATTCTTTTACAATAAAATTTGTTGTTCTAAAATTTATTTTATTGAATAAAAAATGAGACCTTTCTCATCATATTAAATCATTTTAACTTTTTTTATTTTTTTGGTCTCTTTTTTATCATAATATTAAACTATTTGTTCAATTATTTTTATGAAGATTAAAAGATTATACTTTTTTAAAAAATTTAAATAATTTTTGACATTTAAACTTTATCAACTTTTTAGATTATGATTTTTTTTACCAATAAAAATAATATTTTTTGTTCCAAAATTTATTTAACTTAATGAAAAATGAATCCCTTCCCATTATATCAAATCGTTTCAATTTTTAATTTTTATTTATTTTATATATATATATATATAACAATTATAAACTATTTACTAATTTTCTAGAAGAATAAAAGATTATCCTTTCAGTTAGGCTCTTAAATGCTCCTTGACATTAAGGATCCCTTGATGGAAATTTAGACAAAATGAAGTTAGATATTGAAATATTTAAGAATTGAGGTATTGTTTTAGATATTATAAGTTATGATATGAACATTAATGTAATACATAAGGTTTACATGGAAACAAGGGGTATGAAGTGTCAAGTCTTTACGGGAATTATTTGCAAAGTGTTCTCATTTTCTTTGCTATGTATTAATAAAATCAATGATATTCAAAGTAATAAACTTGATTATTCAGTAATGGTATCAAAATGATTATTCAATATCAATTTTACTTTTATGATTTTATTTTTGCTGAAACACAATTAATTTTTTAGTATCATTATTCAGTTTCAATTTTACTTTTAAGCTTTCATTTTGGTTGTATTTTACTATTGAAAAGTATTTAACATAGTTCAAGTATAATAAACATACAAGAGAAATTTAAAATGATGCAATTGCAATAACACACTTCAATTTAGGTAAATAATTGACCTTCATTTTTTCAGCTTTCATTTTGGCTGCATTTTACTATTACACAGTTCCAAAGTGTAATAAACATACCAAAAAAATTTAAAATGTGTAACTACAATAACACACCTCAATTTAGGTAAATGGTTGGCTTTCATTTTCTATGCTTTACATTAATAAAAGCAAAAATATTCAAAATAATATTTCAGTATTAATTTTACTATTTCAAAATATTTTAGGTACACGATTTCTACTAAAAAGTCAAGCAAACAATTCATTCATTTATTTGCTTTTTAAACTAGCACATCCCAGTCGACATTGGCATCTAGTACATCCCAATCGAACTTGCTCTGATATGTTTGTATACACTGTAATGAATGTATTGAATTACTAACAATATAGATACAGATAAAAGTGGTTGGACTCTAAGGTGAACATGGGCTAAGAAAAGTTATATGGTCCATAAGAAAAAAACCAAGTCCAAACTGCTTTCATTTAAAATAAAATGATGGGTTTTCAATGTCTACAATATACATTAATTTGCCATCTAATCTTAGATGTATGAGAAAAGAACTTTAAGAAACTAATAATAAAGACAAAACACATTAAAAAAATAACATTTAATAATGTCAATAGTATAATCACACCATATCTCTAAAGCTATTTCCAACTTTTTAAAATGTACATAAAACCTTTAATTTTAACTTTTTAAGCTACAGAAGAAGCAACAATATGGCAGTAATGCTATCGGCAGAATAGCCGATAAATAGCCGATAGAAAAATGCACCAAGTATAACTGACAGAATGAGCCATTATTTGTAAACCTTTCTTTCTGCTTTCTACAGTTCTTGATTTTTAAAAAATTAAGATGGTGAAGTTGGCATTGGAAGAATACAATATAAACTGTGGCAGTGGCTTCTAGAATAGGATCAAGTGAAATAAGCTTTTATTACTAGGGAAAAAATTAAAAAAATAATTAATTGAATGATGTTAATACAAAGAAAGTATCATTAGATAAATTGTTAGATATTGTTAGCATGTTTAGAGTTTGTTAATTTCACAGCCACCTTGAGGCCTCATACCGCAAAGGTCCCTGACTGCACTCTTCTGCATGCTAAATTTCTGAATAATTAGTGGCCTTCAAATATGAATTTAGAAAATTTTATTTGGAAATGTAAATACACATCGAAAGTTCGAAGGAGATCTTTGACATCGGTCAATGTGAACATACAGAGAGCATAGTGGCTAGCAGTGTTGTTGCTAGTAAAAATAAATCAATATATTTATTTAGGCAGATTTGTTTTGGGGTTAAAAGGTGGTGAATCATGGTATCCCTGGGTCTCTATTGGAAAAAATGAAAGGAGATGTCAAGGGTTTCTTCCAACTTCCATTGGAAGAAAAACTGAAGTATGGTATACAAGAGCGTGAAGTCTATGTCCAGGACTTTGTGATTTCAGGTGAACAAAATCCAGACTGGTCAGACATGTTTTACTTGATTAGAAATATAGAGATACAAAGCATTGATGTTTTGAAAAGTGTAAATATTGATCTAAAGGCTTGAATTCCAATTGATACTTAATACAGATGGTAAATCATAATTAATATTGAGCTGTAAGGTTTCAGAATCAAGGTATTTATATTTCAATCAGAAAAGTGTAAATATTCAATAGCCCCTCTTTGTTTGCTGGCTGCTATTAATGGTTGAGAAGGGGCTTTGTTTTCAAACTATTAAAATATTTCTAAATTATTCAAGAACAAAGTATAGGTCAATTGATAAATGGGCTTTTATCAAGTGCAAATAATTCGGCTTCAAACTCAATAGGACTGTTTCGATGTAAAGTAGGCAGATGTATTTATTAAGTAAACAAAGAGCCTATTCAATGAAGTTTTAACAACTTAAAAAAAACACGAAAGGGTGTCTATGACTTCAAAGTTAAGCTCCCACTTGCATACTTAGCACTAACATTCTTTTGTTTTAAAACTACTACAATATTTCTAGATTCTTCTAAAAGAATATGTAGGTCAAATGATAAATGGATATATATATATATATATTTTGGACTCTTCTTGAGCAGTTTCATATACTAAATTGATGACTCTTTGAAAGACAATATAAATTAGATTACTTGCTTACCTAAAAGCATTCAAATAAATATAATTGACTGCAAAAGCCTAAAATTTAAAAGTTTTTTTAAAATATATATATATATATATATGGGGCTGTGAATGAGTTTGGCATGGAAGTTTTGAAGCTCTCACATAAGTCTAATAGCAGAGACCTTGGGTCTCAAGGCTAATAGTGAAACGTGATAAATTTATGAGCAATTAAACGGCCTTAAAAAAGGGCTGTTTGTGAAATACGGAACATGTCTGTAGTTTATGTGAGGGATTTTGTGGCAGATGGTCTGGATTTTCTGTTGAGAGGCAAGCATGATAAAGTTTTGAGGCTACAATGGCTTTGGCCATGGGTGGATGGGATAAATTGCCATCCCCAAGAGAAGTAGCGGCTGTTGCCTCACCCACAGATGTCGGTATCACTTATTGATTCTTGCCCTCAGGAGACAACAATGGTTCAAAAAGAGTAGAAGCCATTAAAGAGTTGCACAACCAGCCTAATATAGCAATGCTTCAAACTAAATTAAGGACCTGGCAAAGAACCAGAGCACTCCGTAGCTCAATCATAATGCAAAAATAGTTGTACAAAGACACAAATTCAAAATAAATTAAGGACCAGAACTATATTGTTATGTTTTCATTGATTTAAAAAAAACTAAATTCAAATTTTAATAAATGTGAGTTTAGTATATGATTTTCCATGATAAAAGTGACTATATTTTAAAATCTTAAATGAGTGAAAAAAACGTCTAAGATACCTTGAAAGTTCCGTAACCGAAAGGCGAAATTTTACATGGAAATTTGTTTTGGTGTGCACTGTACAGAGAAGCTTGCCTGGCGTATGCAGAGACTGCAAGGGAGGTATCATTCAAATTATTAAAATTAATCCCGCAAAGTATTGGTTTAGCTGATAATTGCTTCAATCACTATTTCAGAGATGACAAAAGTTTTGTGCGATTGAATAGTTACCTGGGCAATCAATATTTAAATATGCATATTCTTAGCCATACTGCCAAAAACATAAATTGCAGTGCTCAACATCAGTGGCATCCCAGCTCAAATTTGTATTATCTTTCTGCACGTAGAAGATGATAACACAGCAGTAAAAATTTCCCAGATCTTTATCTACCATTTGTGAAATAAATTGACAGATGGAATAACAGCATGCAGATAAGCAGTTTTGTCTTTTTTTTGGAATCACTGTCAATATAAGTACATAGCGAGTAGGAATTGCCCTGGCCTTGCAACCAAAAACCGCCACCATCATGCATTGTGCATGACACCGTTTACATTGCAGGTTGGCATTGAATCTCGCAAAGAGGCTCATAAC
The DNA here is from genome assembly GCA_037957365.1 of Torreya grandis. Classification (NCBI taxonomy): domain Eukaryota; kingdom Viridiplantae; phylum Streptophyta; class Pinopsida; order Cupressales; family Taxaceae; genus Torreya; species Torreya grandis. The sequence goes on along the minus strand of JARHVA010008939.1, from coordinate 116,264 downwards.
AACAAAATTAATTAGAAATCAGATCATCTGAAATAATAATATTAAATTCTATAGCTAACAAGCTTGCAACTCTCTTATATCAATGCTTCCATTTTTTTTGGTCCACAAAATGCTATTGGTCGGAGGAGGAAAGAATAATTACGAGTTACTGTATTCTAAATGCTAATCGTCCATCCCTTTGGGACTAATAAGAAATACCCTAGTGAAGCTATATGGAATACGAAGCATTAGTTGAAATGAAGAAATACCCTAGTGCAGTTATATGGAATACAGAGCATTGTTTGGATTGACAGGGGTTAATGCATTTCATTGTACTAGGATGTCATTTTATTGGTTTGAATTTTTATTTTTAAATTTATTAAAAAACATATTTTTATTAATAAAAAAATTATAGTATAATGTTAGTCATAAAAAAGGATAGAGATGTCACATTTCAGAAGTTAAGTTTCATTAGACGAATCAGACCAAATTTTCAGTAAGATAAAAAAAAGATATAAATCAAGAATGTCGAAACTATTTATCCACAATATGACCTATTTTGTCTTTTTTTTTTAAAACTTCAGTCTAACACTCTAAATGACTAAGATCCATCAAACTAGTAATAATCACTAAAAGCTTATGATTATGTTAAGGATTAAATAAGGATTGATCTTTGTTAGATTTTGAAGTTTCAAATAGATTTATGTGATCTCTTTATACTGCCTTCCATAGCATTATCTGTAAATGACATTTAGCAAGGAAAATCTAAACTCTCTTTCTTCCATGTCCCATTTTTAGATTCTTTCATGATCTCAGTTGCAAGAGTGTGCTTATACAGTTGTCAATGTTTAAGATGGGGTTTGTCCATTTTATTTTTTAACTTGTCTAAAAGTAGATAAACTTGCTGGAGATGGTCGGTTTGGTGATAGAGACGGTATCTAAAAGTAGTTTTTTCATAACCCAACATCTGGAGCAAATGAGAATTATCATGTTTCAGCTGGATTAGATCTTGTAGACTTTTATTAAGGTCAATATCTGTGCACAAGTATAGGTATAGGTAAACAACTTTTGCATAGAGTGCTCAACATCTATGTTGATAAATCTTGCAAGCGTATTATCAATAGCTTCACAAATTGAGGCATGTCAAGAAGGAAGAGGAAGATTTGGGAGTTGAACCCAAACCAGCATTTTAGACACCATTATTATTAAGGGATCAAAATTAAAAAACCACAGGGTGACAAAGAGCCTAGCACTTCCCCAAAACTAAGGTCTTTCTTTAAGAACTCTTTGACAATCCTCAAGGTCCATAAACTGGGCTATGAAAAACCTTCAGAACATAAATAGATCACACATTCTTTAAACCAGGTAGTAGCAACCCATTGATGCAACTCCTTAGAATGAAGTTAGAATCTATTAAACCTACAAATAATTGCAAAATATTAAAAAAATAAATTAACCCAATTACTTTTGGAAGAGCGATCTCTACCATTATAATAACATTCAATTTTTACACAATATACAATCTTAAGAAAATTAAAAGAGAGGTCGTTAATAAACGAGCAACAATCTTATAAGAGAAAACCCCAAAAACTGAACCCTGTTTATTCCCAACCATGTTGAATGGCACCGTGATGGAAAATGTAAGGTACAGAAAAATGTAACTGCTGCTGCTGTAGTCTGGCTGCCGGCAAACCCTAGCTGCTCTGTCACCCCTCTCCAAACGCTAGCTCACACTTCAATCCAACACGTAGAAATTCTTTTCCCTAGGATCCACTGGCTTGAATTAGAGTACCCATGAGAATAATTAATCTTGAGTAGAAATTAAAATTTAAGCAACACATTGTCATTCTCCCAATATGAGAGATTTGAGGGGGGCTTATTTAAGTTAAATCATTCAAAGGCCTCAAGAGCACACGATAATTTATCATTATAGCTTAGGCTATGATCTTTCTTTCTCATTCGAGCCTTACAATGTTAAATAATATGGAAATGAACCATTTACTGTCAATGAAATGGTGGCAAGAATGGAAACTATGCAAATAATCTCTTTCCATTCATACATTTCTGATTTCAATGGTATAAAAGACAGATTTGTCGTATGACCTGGTTCGAAGGAGGATGCCTCAAATCAAATTTGAGATAGACTCTCTATACCTATGTCCGGGGTTGACTTTGCACAATAACGAAAGAAAGCACAATCAACATAAGTAGAATGCAGCTTTGGATCTTCGCCCTGAAATGTCAAATCTGGAAGGCCTTGAGACCGTAACCACGACAAAGGAGAATCGTAAAGGAAGCTTTTTAGGACATTCACTTGTAATCATATGATTTGAAAGCCCGTACGGGCGAAGATGGACAAGGATATGTCACTTCATCTGGATTATCACCAGGGAAAAAGCAAATATGCAACCGTAAGCCCGATGAAGAAAGTGAAAGACAAACCTCATCTCAAGTGTTGTAGACCCGTAAAGGCAAAGGGGAAGAAAATGTTAGACACTGCTTGTCGGGTCTTCGTCATTAAAGGATTAAAAGTAGAGCATGATTCTAGAAGCTTATAATAAATGTCACTGATCCATTTCTATATGTATAGCCTGTCTGAAATGAAATAAAAGAAGCTCTAACACCATGCTGAGAGTTGTTAAAATAAATAATATAGAAAAAAATAACCAGCTACTTAAGAAATATAATATATGAACTCAGAAAAATATTGATTCAAAAAAGACTTTTATTGAATGATTTTTTCATGTAATGAAGTGATGCTCATCATCTTCATATATAGGAAAGGAGCGCTTAGTTTAACAAATAGTTTTAAAAAATAGAATAAACTAAACTATCAGTTTAAAATAATAGACTCCCTGCAGTTAGTTTAACAACAGTCTAATAAAAAAAAAAAAAAAAAAAAATTAAACTATCAGTTAGTTGATCATGTGGATAGTGGATCGCAATCTAAAAATAAGTAGACTATGCATTGATCATGTGGACTATGGACTACAGTCTAAAACTAAATTAAAAAAGAAACAAATCATGCATTGATCATGCATGAAGTTCGAACAACTCGATCTTCTTCAATCTCCCCCTGAATAATCAATGAGAATGATGCCTAACTGATGTCATAAAGCAACAAAACTAGTTGTAGGAAGAACTTTGGTTAGCTACTTGCTCAGATGTAGGATAGAATTGCAATTCCACTTGCCCATCTTGAACGAAATCTTGAATGAAATGATATCGGATATCAATATGTTTCGATCTAGCATGAAACTATGATTCTTTGTCATGTCAATAGTTCTACTATTATCACAAAAAAAGTGTAGTTGGATGTTCCTAAATCAAATGTAAATCCTCTAATATCCTTCAAATCTATATTGCTTAACAACTTGTTATTGTTGCTATAATATACCTTGCTTCTGTTGAAGAGAGAACCATAGTTGCCTGCTTTTTACTACTCCAAGATACACCACCAGAATCAAGTGAGAATACATAACTAGATGTAGATTTTTTTATCATCAATTGAACCAGCCCAATCAGAATGTGTGTAGCCAACTAGCTCAAAATTTTTAGTGAAAGAATAATGAATGCCAAATTTTTGTGTACCACTCACATACTGTAGTATTTTTTTTGCAGCATGCCAATGAGACTCACGGAGATCCTGCATGAATCAAGATATGAGACTCACAACATACATAATGTCAAGTCATGTTGTAGTGAGGTACATGACACTTCCAACCAAACTTATGTACAAAGTAGCATCCACTTTGGAACTTGCATTTTCCCTGGCTAATTTCTCACCAAGGGCTATGGGAGTTACAACTGTTGTGCATGTCAACATTCTAAACCTTTTCAATAAATCAGCTACATATTTTTTTTAACAAATAAAAATTCCTACTGCTTGTTGTTGCACTTCCACTCTAAGAAAATAATACATGAGTCCTAGATCTTTCATTTCAAATTCCTATTTCATTTCTGCCTGAAACGTCTCCATGAGAGTTTTACTATTACTTGTATAAATAATATCATCAACATAAATACAAATAATGAGAATATCATTACCAATACATTGGACATAATGGTTGGCTCTAAATGGCTTCTACAAAATCCATTCTTCAAGAAATAACTATAAATCCTTGCATACCAGGCACAAGGAGTTTGGTTCAACCCATAGAGAGCTTTTTTTAACTTGTAAACCAACTATTTTTTGCCTAGAATTTCATATCCCATGGGTTGTTTCACATAGACTTCCTCATCTATATAACCATTAAGGAAGGTTGATTTTACATCCATTTGATATACTGGCCACTTATGTGGTGTATTAATAGCCAATAAAATCCCCCTTCATTAAAAACCACATCCCAAATAATAATCCATTTATTTCGGTCAGTATCCTAGAATCTGTATCCTTTAGTTACATCCGAATATCTCATAAAGCTACAATGTTGGGATTTTTAATCCAACTTCTTCTGCCTTTGAATTGGAATATGAACATATGTAGGAAAACCGAATACACAAAGATGAGCCATTGAAGGCTTGTGACCACTCCAAGCTCCCTTTGGTGTGATTTTGTGAACTACTTTTGTGGGGCTACGATTCAAGATGTATATTGTTGTTACCACTGCTTCTCTCTAATAATAATTTAGAAGATTTTTTAACTGCAACATACTCCATGTCATTTTCATAACGGTACAGTTCTTTCTTTCTGCAATACCATTTTGTTGGGGGGGGGGGTATGGCTATAATATGTTGTCTTTTGATACCATTTTTATTACAAAAACTAGAAAACTCTTTGAAAGTGAATTCTCCCCCTCTATCTATTTAGAGTATTTTGAGATAATACCCACTTTGTTTTTTAGTTATAGCTTTAAAATTTTTGAAGCATTTAAAAGCTTCAGATTTTTGCTTAAGAAAATAAATCCATGATATTAGTACCCAAAATTTCATTGAAATAATTGAGCCCTTGTCAAGTATGAATGCCTAATTTGTTAACCCACTTTCTATTTTTAAGTGTTCATCAGATGTCAAATGTCTTGTTAATTTGATCTTTACTAGCCTTTGGTTTGTCAAAAGTTGAGTTGAATTCATGTCTGAGCACTTTAAGGTCTTTTGTCCTAATTTCCCTAGCTTAGACCCTCTGATTGAAAATCAAATTTTGTGTGAATAAATTTAAATAGGAACATTTTAAATATGCCATGGATTTAATCTTATTTTAATACTAAGGTTTGGCCATGTTTATTGACACGATCAAACTTTAGCTTAAAGATACATATTGGGTCCCTTTTATATCCACTAATGCATGGTCACTTTTGTTTATTAAATTCATATAAAAGGTGTTGAGTCCCTTTGGTGTAAACTGAGCTCAAAGTCCTAAAGTCTATATCATATTTATTAATGTCCCAAAACTTTATGCTATATTTTTATACTAAGTACTTTATGTCCTGAGCTATGACTTAATTATTTATTTATGTTAAATGTGAGACAATCACATTTGATCTTATGGATCATAATCTAATGATGCACATTAACATGGAGTAAATTGATCCGATGATGCATGATTGAGGCTGAATAGTCAAAGGGACTCAGGATGAATGTAGATTTGACAAGTTTCAAGTTATCAAGGCATGATTTAAATCTTGAGCATGTTCCCATCAATCAATGGTATGTGGTAGAGCATATAGATCCTGATTGATGGTACAAAAAAGGTTAAAATTTCAATGAAGCTCCAAGACTAGTGAGGTGGTGACAAGTGTCACCATCTCGGCAGGCTGTCTGATGATCTGATGGTAAGTGGGGGTTAACAAGTAAAAGACCCTCCAAATTAATATGAGAATGATAGGTGTCAAGTTCTCATTAAGAGACCAAATAAATCAATGATTTGTGGTTGATCAAGCATCTATTAGATTGATGGCACAAGCAAGAGATAATTTGTCAAAGGAATTAGGTTGATGAGGAGTTGCTATGTGGTGGAAGGGTGCTACATTGTTAAAGACTGACTGTGCAAGGTGTAGAAAATCTTTAGAGATACCAAATGTCATGATCTCATTTGTCAAGTGTAAGTGTCAACAAATGACGTTTAACTTGTTAGATCAAGATCCAATGGTGCAAGATGAACATGGACTTTTCAAGGATCAAGTAGAAGCTCAATCATAATTTTTGAAGGACCAAACCATTATAAAGATGTCATGTATAAGTGGACAAGGCAGTTTGTTTGTGTATTTTAAAATTTTTCCTAGAAAATGTCTCATGGTTAAAGGATCACATAAAATCAATTCTTGGGTTTCCATGAACATGTCCTACAAATTTGGTGCCTTCATGCTTTTTCCATCTCATGATGCAAACCTTTAAAGTTGAACGAGAAATGTGACAGTCGTGCAAACATCACTAGTAATTACATGGATGTTAAATTAAATATCAACAATTAATTGTTTAGTGTTCAAAGTATGACAATTGCATGGACATCAATGACAGTCACATGAACATCAAATGATGGGTGACATCAAATTTAGGCCATGGTAGATAGTCTTTTAGATTCAAATATTCCAAAGATCAATGATCAACATTCCATCATACTTCAAGATCTAACAGAGTGAGAGTAAAGATGGGGTCAGTGGGGTTGAGTAGATTAACTGTGATTGTGCAATCATATCAAGAAGATCAATTGTGAGTAGTGAGTCAAAAGGTCAATGATATTAAGAGAAAATGTGAAGGTGACAAGTTTCAAAACTGTGACAACTATCATATATATCAATGATAAAGATACAATTGTACCAATAAAGATATATGATGCGTACGAGGTCAAGGAGTCAAAGGACTGATAGGAGGATCCTATAGAGCAAATAAAGAGCTATTAGTTGGCATAATATGACAAGCTTGAATCAAGATTGATAGTCAAAATTAAAATTTTAAGTTAATTCAATCGAGGTCAAACCAGATCTAATATTATAAACAAATTCCATAGAGGCAGACATGATGCATATGTGTCAAGAATTTTCAAATGGGTCCTGATTGAATGCGGTAGTGACATGTGTCACTACCATAATGAGTTAGATACATATTTTTGGTCTGTCATTAATTTTTGTAAATGAGATCAATGATGCAGGATCAAAGGTGGACATTTCAACAAATTAAAGCCTAAGCATATTTTGAATATCTAGGGGTATGTATTTGATCATACTTTAAGATTGCATGATAGTTTAACACATGCCAAAATTGAGCCAATTAGGTAGCCTAGTCACTTTTTATCCCCACGAGTGCCTAGTTGGATATGATGTGGAAATTTATGTGTCAATATGTGGCAAACTTTGGCTTATGAGTCAAGATCAACGATCCTTCATGGATGGGAAAGGACTTTAAACATAGAGGAAGGTCTATGGGGCATTCCACAACATATTTTTTAATAATGACTACAGATCATTTTTTCTTTCTACCATAGCTCAAACATTCAAATGCAACCATTGTTGTAGGAGCAAGTTGTTCCATGGCATGTATAAGAGGAAAGACAACTATCTAGGAGGTTTTAGCTATGTAGGTATGTGGTCAAGGGCATCTTCAAGAAGTTATACATGATGATAAAGTTTGTTTGGCCTCCACCATAAAGTGCACCTTCTAGATCATGAAAAAAGGCATCTCCAGTAAAAAGGTTTATTACAATTCTTGATCATGCCTTGTTGAGGTAGTTAGAGAAATGATTTATAGAAAATGGATAAAGATTTTCAAATGAGGATAAAGTAATATTTTCCAATTGGGAGCATCTTGGTAGAATTGGGAGGGTTGTTATGCAATTTTGAAAATTACAACCTACAATCCTAAATTTGAAAGAATAGTGCAAAATTTATAAATTTGGGGTTTTGTCCTCTATTCATGGGTTGGTCATTGAGTTCGTTGTTTTTAGTTGGTAATTTTATCTAAGTTTAGGTTATACAAAAAAATTTAGGAATCAACTATTGTGTGTAGATCTTGTCTCTCTTGCTAAGGTGTTTGCAACTATACAACCATTAGTAATTTTTAAGAGTATGTTTATGGCTCTCTTGTCAAAAGAACAAACTCACCATGCTCGTCTCCATGGTAGCATTTTAAAAAACAAATGTATGTAAGGTTTCTTTTCAAGTTAATGAAAATGTTTATGGTTCTTTGTTATTTACTATTGATGAAGTGGAGCAATATGTTTTGAAAGTTACGTTGATTGGATATTTGGGCTTGTGTTCATTATTGGTTATCATTCTTAGCATAGATCTAGATTATAAACCCTTTTCACATTATTTTAGGATATATTATTGAATAACTTGTTAGGGCACCCTTGGTTTATGGAGTTGATAGGGAAAAGTTTTTGAAATATTAATTTTAGTGTATGGTCTAATTTGTCAAGGATCATTTGGTAGTTGTTTTATCTTGCATTTGAGTTTTCCCTACATGTTTGCTAAGGATAATGTCATGAATACTAAAAGAGACCATATTTTTTGAGAATCACTAGCACACCAACACTCTTTTTATTATCTAACCTCTCCTACCTTGTCTTACCTTGCAAATAATACACATTTATTGCATATAATAAGTGTTATTTGCCATGCAAATGCATAAGATCTTGATTATATAACATGTATTTTCATCTTGTGTTTTAAGGCTTATCATTGTAATATTTTATTTAGCCTTGATATTGATAATTATTTATGATGAAGGTTGTAATAACTTCTATATATGTCTTTAGTAACTTATATGTGACCTAGAGCATTTATGCATTCCTTGTGACAACCCTTCCCGAGTGGAGTGTGCAAGTTTGGTTGTGCCCTGGTCATATTTGTATATTTGTGTGCCAATAATCCCCATGGAGGTTGAATTGTAGAATCTCTCCATGTGATCAAGCTACCCCATAAGTCTTATCACCTTAGTTTAAGCAGAGCTAGAAGTATCAGGGAGCCAACCATACCCTTTGTAGGTGCCTCTCAATCTTTTTTTTGTTTGGTTCATTCTAGATACAAAACCCTCCCCAAAATACAATGACATATCATTGGGTTTTCATCTTTTTTTTTCATTTTATTTTGAGTGTGCAAGGTCAATCATGAGAGGTGTACAACTAGGAACCAACACACTACTCACACCATTTCTTGGGAGAAATTAATAACCTTGGTACTTCTGTTACCAAGGACTCTTGCAGAGAGATATTGTCATTTTTAAAGTTCTCTACCATTCTTGCTACACATTGACTATCTTTGGTGATTCAATACTACCACATTACTGGTACCATTATCAAGGATAAACTAAGAACCTTGGCACTTATGTTGCTAATGACTCTTGTAGAGAGCTATTGTCTTTTTTAAAGTTTTTTTTATCATTCTTTCTAAACATTGACTATCTTTGATACATCAACGTTTCCATATTGTTGGTGCGGGGACAAACTAAGAACCTTATCACTTGTATTGATGGGGACTCTTGTAAAGAGTTATTATCATTTTTAAAGTTCTCTACCATTCTTGCTACACATTGACTATCTTTGGTGCATCAACATTAACACGCTTATGGAACCATTATCATGGACTCTATAGAAAACTATAAGTATTTCATGTTGTGAAGTTCTCTATTCTTATTTTCTACATTTAGACTATCTTGGTTGTCAACTCTATATCACTCTAATAGGGAATGTGCTAGGAATTGAAATATTTAACAATTTGATATCAGCTAAGTTTCTTGTAAAGAGTTTTTAAAGTTGCATCTTGGAAGTTATTTTTCCCCTTTTGAACATTATTCTAAAAATTTTAGCATCTTTGTGTCATTATCTCATTCTTTCAACTCAGCAAAGTATGTTTTTAGTATGTATTACAATTAGTGTGTTAGTTGTTATATTCTAGAATTTTAATTTTAGTGATGACTCCAACTTTATTATTTGGTTTCAAAGAAGATCAATGCCTATTTTGAATATATTTCTTTATTTCATCTTTTTGTGTTCTTTCTTGTTTGAAAATCTAGAAGGATTGAGATCATCATTCAAAGGTATCCCATCCAAACAACTTGTCTCAACCCTAAGTATTTATCAAAGAAGAGGGACACAAGTTTAGAGGCCTATTAAAGGGCAAAGTTCAGCTACTACATAGTGTCCTAACTATCAAGATTCTAGTAATATTGAAATTTTTATTGAACTTCTCATTGTTGAGGATTTTCATAGATCCTTTAGTTATCCTAAAACTCATAGTCCTGCTTACTACCCATCTCCTTCTGAATGAGCTGAATCCCCTCTTAAGATTGATCCACAAATTCCACCTCATTCACCCCTTCACATCCCTTTGCCAGTTGTTCTTGAACCTCTAATTGAACTAATAATGAGGCATATAGATCCAGATGAAAATGAACATCCTACATTCCATGTTCTAAAATTTAGGTCTATTAATTTTGATGACATGGAATATTATCCTAATGAAGTCTCAAATGAAGTGAGCAACTGTCTTCCAAAGTTTCAAGGGAATAATGCAATAAGTGGTGATCAACACTTGAGGGATTTTTATAATATTATTAAAGATTATGAGGTTGAGAATGAGTATGTGTGCATTAATTTTTTTTGTACACACATTAGAAGAAGATGCATGAGATTGGTTCAATTCTCTTCCCCCTGGATGCATCGATTCATAGGAAGAAATGAAGAATGTTTTTAGAATTAAATGTGGTGAAAGAGTTGATCCAAGGTTTATTTTTACTAAGTTTGAAAACATCAAAAATAACTCCAATGAATGTGTGTGAGACTTTAACACATAGTTCAATAAAGATATGATGTGGTTACCCAAGAGCATAAGGCCTAGTGATATTATGTGCTTAATGAAAATACTATGATGCCTTTAATAAGAAGGTTGTGTATTAATTTCAGGACAAGGCTCCCATAAACCTATGATTGATATTCAATATGGCCATCCAAATTGAGAACAACATAAAGGTTATGGGAAATCCCATGAACAAGCAGGTTGATTTTAAGTTGGTTAATCCTGAAAAAACATAGTCCACTAAGAATGCCTATCTTGAGGGGATATTTAAGACTCTAGATTTCATTGTTAAAAAGATGCCATACAAGATTACCAAGGCTAAGAAGGGGGTCCCTCATATGTCTACCACTCATGATAGGGTTTCAAATCCAAATTAAGCATAAAGGCAGCTTGCTTTTCATAATAGAGATAATGATAGAGGAAAGAGGCTTGCACATGATGAAAGAATAAATATACATTAGAATAAAGGGGTTGTGAAAGAAGTGCCTGATCCATTACATGCCAAGGTGAATGCAGTGGGTTATGACATTGATGTTGATTGGTGTGATAAGTGTTTCCTTCCACATCATTATGTGATATAGCTAAAATGAATAATGAATATGTAGATGAGCCTAAGTTTGCATCATCTAGTGATGAGATTGTGATGTTTAATTATCTAAATCCCTAAAGCAAGGAGTTTGCCTCCATGAAATTGATGAGTTTTGTTACTAGTGATTAGTTTTGGAGTGTAGTGCAAAAAGTATGTATCCCAACTTGTGAATTTACTTATGAAGTTAATATGGAATAGGTTTATGAATTACCCATTCATGATTTTGATTTTTTAATATCAATGATGATTAAAAATTATGACGGGGAATTTTTTTAGTTAAGGATAGGTAGCTGCTAATTAATGTAGTAATTACCTAAGAAATGGAATACAACTTGAGAAGAAGACATCAGACTGTTACTCCTTAGGATAATACCATTGCAAATCCTAGGGCATGAGATGCAAACAAGGAAGTTAATAAAACTATAGTAGTGCCTAATGGTTCCAAAATATCACCCATTTCCCAAGTTGTTAATCCTAGAGGTGCTCCTATTAAGAATAAAGTACTTTTGTTATCTAGCATTCCTAAGAGGGTGAATGATGCTAAATAAAATTAACCTTTGAAGATAGCTACTAAGCATGCAGATTCACCCTAGCCTACCCCACTTCTGACCTTAAGTGATTATATTCTAACAGAAGGTATTGTTACCCTTCCACCAAATACTCCCCTTCTTCAATATAGCATATGTGATATGGCCCACATGTTGAGCTAACTAAAAATTACTATGTCACTTGTTGAATTATTAAGAATACATGAGCATAGGAAGAGGGCACTTGAATACTTGGAATTTGTTGAGAATTTAGTTATAAATGAAATTGAATTACCCTAAACATCCCCAAAAAGTGATGAAGAATCGGAAGAGGTTATTAAACTCAATCTAGAAGTCTATTTGGGGACTACATTAGTAGAAAGTCAACTGAATGTGGACCCATTTCATATAAATCTCTTGATCAATGGTCTAATTTTTCACAACTGTATGTTTGATTCTGGTGCTTCTTGTAACATAATTTCCCTTGGTGTCTTAAATGAGCTCAGAGTTAAGAATACATCATCTTTGACAAGTATTATTCTATGGACTTGTAAAAAGTTCTAATTGTTGGAAAAGTTAAGGGGTTAGTAGTGTATTCATGTAAGTATTTGAATATGGATGTCATAGTTGTGGATTGCTTGCTTAAGTGGGGGATGTTGCCATCAAGTAAATGGGTTACTAGCATGGGTGGAATTGTACAAATGGACCTTTCCAATGCCACCATTCCATTGAAGGGTAAGATGGTCAAAATTTATAGAGAGCCAAAGATGTTTCAGGTCATTGAGGAACCAAATCATGTTGTAAATGAAGTGCTATACACATATGTTGATTTGGGTAGCTTTATGGGGAATATTGACATTTTTAAACAACCTACTAATCTTGATGTTAAAACCAATAGTGAAAGTGCAGTTTGGAAGGTGTATTTTGATGGGCATTTCTCCAATCTTATAAATGGAGTAGGGGTTGTATCCTATCCCCTAATGGTAAGTGTTTCAAGTTATCTTTTCAGTTATCTTTTGAGTGAACTGATAATATTATTGAGTATGAGGCACTCCTGCTTGGATTACAAATTTCTTGTGAACATGGAATTAGAAGCTTGATTGCCAAGGGTGATTCTAAGCTAATGGTAAAGTAAGTCCACAATACTTATGCCACCAAAAATAAAAGGTTGAAATAATATCATAATGTTGTTTGTGATTTTCTTGAATTATTTGATGCATTCAACATTTGTTCTCATGATATAAGTTTCAATAAAGAGGCTAGAGAACTTGCAAGGTTAGGTACTCAATTTGATATTAAAAATACGAGCCCTCATTGTCAATATCATGTGGAGGTGCTTGTTAGGCCTTCAGTCCTAAAAAATGTTCATCATTAATAGGTGTTTAATGAGGATGATCAAATTAAGAGGTTTTTGAAATTTGAAGCTAAATTCCATGATCAGCTCATAGACTTTAAATCTATAGTTCATTTTTTGGATGGAAAATAAACCTTGTTTAGAAAGGACACTATCTAGCTGAAGATAAACATGCTCCCTAGAGGAATGGTAATTTTAGAAGCATATTTCGATGAACTAGATAAAATCAAGACTCAAGACTCATTTATTTCAAATAATGTGACTGAGCATAATTTGGGTTCTAATGAGAGTCCAAGAAAGGTTTGTCTGGGTTCTCACTCGAGTGCAGCTAGGAAACAAGTTTATATGTAGTTGCTAAAGAAGTACCAATATTGTTTAGCATGGTCTTATTTTGACTTTAAAGCATATAAGGAAGACTTTTTCCAACATGTCCTCTAATTCCATCCTGATAATAAACCTTTAAGGAAGAAATAGAGACCTATTAACCCCATCTTGGCCACTAAGATGTGGGATGAGTTTAAGAAGCTAAGGGACAATGGTATTATTTAGCCCATCAATTATTCATCATGGGTTATAAATTCAGTTCTTGTGAGAAATAAAAATGGTTACATCAACTTGTGTAGATTTTTGAAATTTAAATAAAGCTCCTTTAAAAGATAATTATCCCCTACCCAATATGGACATCCTATTGTAGAGTGTTACATGATCAGAGATGTTGTCTAATTTATATGGCTTCTTGAGATATAACCAGGTTATCATGAAAGAATTTGAAAGACCCAAGATCATATTTACAACATCATGGGGCATGCATGTATATATTAGGATGACTTTTGGTTTAATGAATGCTGGTGTAATGTTTCAATGAGCTATGGACATTAATTTTTTAGGGATGACTAACAAGTTTATAGTTGTGTATCAGGATGATATTATTATGTACTCCAATACTAGAGAAGAACATTTAGAGTATATAGAGAAAGTGTTGATCAAATGTAAGGATTTTGGCATTTCACTTAATCTAAAGAAATGTCACTGCATAGTACAAAAGACCAAGTTGTTGGGACATATAGTGTCCAAGGATGGTGTCATGATTGACCCCAAGAGGGTAGAATCCATTGACAAAGTGTCCATCCCATAGTCCAAGAAGGGATTTCAGTCCTTCTTTGGACAAATTAACTTTGCAGGTAGGTTTGTGTCTAATTTTTGAGAAATTACTTTGCCTATTACTTTTATTTTGAAGGACCAAACTATCAAGTGGGAGGAGAAGGCCATATAAGTGTTCAATGACATCAAAGGATCATTAAAGTCTACCCCTAATCTGGCCAACCCTAATTACACTAAGCCATTTCAGATATTCTCTTTTTCATCATGCAATATTGTTGTTGTTCTTTTATAGAAGAATGAAGATGATCATGAGTAGCAAATAGCTTTCTTTAACAAAACTATGTAAGGTACTAAATTGAATTACACCATCATGGAAAATCAATATTTCACTCTCTTGAATGTTGTTGAAGCATTCAAAACTTATGTTCCAATTTCAAAGATTGTTACTTATGTATCACATACCATGGTGAAGGACATCTTGACTTAGACTGAAGTATCCATAAATAGATGTAGATGGGTTAACAAGTTGCAAGAGTATGATATGGATATTCAAAACACCAAGTTAGTATGAGGGATAGGTCTAGCCAAGCTCATGGCTGAGACCAATTTGTAAGTCATTGAGGTAAACACTACTATATTCAATGTTGATGATTCCTTGATTCAATTTCACATGTCTCTATGGTATAAGGATATTATCTATTACTTGAAAATTTTGAATTATCCCCCTAACTTGGACAAGAATTAAAGGAGGACTCTTAAGCTTATTTCCCAAAAATACCTCTTAACTCGAAATGGACTTGTATGAAAGAATATAGATGGGGTTCTCTTGAGATGCATGCTAGAAGAGAAAACTCCTGACCTGATTGAAGAATTCCATAGTGGAGTATGTGGTTTCCATTTTTCACCTAAAGTTACAACTCATAAAATTCTGAGAGCTAGTTATTGGTGGCCATCACTATTTAAATATGTTTCTCAAAAAGACATAAAGTGAGAGAAGTGTGAACACTTTGCTGGGAGGATGAAAGATTTTAGTTATCTTCCCTTACATCATGTGGTGATTGAAGGCCCATTCAGACAATGGGGAATGGATTTTATTAAATAAATTATTGATTCACCATGTATTAGACATAGGTGGATTCTAGTTTCAACTAATTATTTCACCAAATGGGTTGAAGTGGTCCCTACAAAGAAGGCTATACACTAAGTGGTTATGTATTGTTTTTCTAAATTAGATTATTTCTAGATTTGGTGTGCCTGTCAAAGTTATTGTTGATAATGCCATAAGTTTCAAAGTTAAACCTTTAATGGCATTGTGCAAAGAGTATATGATTGAACTGACCTATATTTCTAATTATAACCCTTAGGGGAATGGGTAAGTAGAATCTAGTATCAATAACTTGCTCAAAATAATTAATTGAACATTGGAAGCAAATAAGTTGAAGTGAGGTGAACAACTAAAGTTTGCTTTGTACGCTGACAAAATCACACCTAAGAGAGATACAAAAAAAAGACATTTTGAGATTATTTATGGAGTTCAAGTAGTTTTTCCTATAAATTTGTAGTTTCCAACCTATTAGCGAATGTAACAGCTAGAAGATGATGATAAAATCAACCACTGTGAAATCAAGATGAACTAGATTATTGAACTTGATAAAAGTTAAAGACAAGCTCATGAAAGGCAGCTCAAGTTCAAGAAAAAGCTAAAACAAATATTTGATAGGATTGGCACTCTGAGAACCTTCCAAGTAGGTGATATGGTTCTTCTTTGAGATATCAAACATAAATATAAAGGAAATCATGGCAATTTTGATGCATTGTGGATGGGTCCCTATTCCATCGACTATCAGATTGGGGAACACACCTTTTTCTTGAGAGACCTAGATCATGAAATATTAGAGCTATTATTGAATGTTAGACATTTGAAACACTTACTTGATTGAGTCTTCAATTGTGTACATCATTATATAGTGTATAATCTTGTTATTTTGTTGTTTTTGTTGCCCCTTTACCTTGGTCTTTGTTTATACAGTTCCTTTCAAGTGTTTATTTTCAGATCCTCCTGATTTGTTTTTGTTAATTAAACTTATTTTGTTGAACCTTCATGGATATCTAATGATAAAATAGTTAAGTGTTGACTCTATCACCCAATGGTTCAACACCTGGTCTTGCAATTAGAGTTATTTGCACACTTATAGGGGGTGTACAACCCTAGGTGAGATCCAGTGTTAGTGCCCAAATTTGTATTGAATCAATTGAGCCCTTGCCAATTATGAATGTCTGATTTGTTATTCCACGTCCTATTTTGAAGTATTCAATAAATGTCAAATGTCTTATTAATTTGATCTCTACTAGCCTTTGGTCTGTTAAAATCCATGTTGAATTTATGTCTAAGCACCTTAAGTTCTTTTGTCTTAATTAACCTAGTGTACACCCTCTAATTTAAAATCAAATTTGGTAGGATCAAATTTAAGAAGGAACATTTTAAATATGCCATGGACTTAGTCTAATTTGTATAATGAGGTTTGGCTGTGTTTATTGACATGATTTAACCTTGGTCAAAAAATCATATTGGGTCCCTTTTATATCCACTAACACTTGGTCACTTTTATTTATTAACATGGTTTAAATGGTGCTGAGTCCTTTTGTTGTAAACTAAGGTCAAATTCCTAAAGTCTATATGATATTTATTAATGTCCCAAACCTTTAGGATAAGTATTTTTATACTAATTTCTTTATGTCTGAGCTATGACATAATTATTTATTATGTTAAATTTGAGCCAATCATAGCTGATCTTGCAGAAAAAAATTTAAAGGTGCACATTATCATAGAGCAAATTGATCTGATGGTATGTGATCAAGGCTAAATAGTAAAAATAACATGGGACAAACATAGATTTGACAAGTGTCAAGATTATGGGGAATGATTTAAAGCTTAGGTACATTTTAATTGATTGATGGTAAATGGTAGAGTGTACACATCCCAATCGATAGTCTGTAGAAGGTAAACATCTCAACGAAGCTCTAGGACTAACTAGGTGGTGACAAATATCACTATCTCAGTAAACTAATTGATGATCTAACAATAAGTGGGGGTCAACAATTCAAAGACCATTTGAACAAATGTGAGAGGGATAGGTGTTAATTTATCAGTAACTGACCAAGAAAATCAATGGTTCACAATCGATCATGTATCTAGTAGATTGATGGCACAAGTGAAAGCTGACTTATCAAGGGACTCAAGTCAAATGAGGAGCTACCATATGGAGGAAGGGTGTTATCCCAATAGAGATTGACTGTGTAATATACAGAGAGACCAAAAAGCTACCAAATGAAATAATTTTGGTTACCAAGTATAAGTGTCAACTAATGGTGTTTGACTAACTAGATCAAGATCTAATGGTGCGAGATGAACATGGACTTTGTGAGGATCAAAAATAATCTCAAGCAGAAGTTTTGAAGGACCAGACTGTCATCAGGACATCATACAAAAGTGGATGAGTCATTTTATTTATGAATTTTATAAGTTTGCTTAGAAATCATATCATGGTTGAAGGATCACATATAATCAATATTCTAGATGCCATAAACATCTCCTACAAATTTGGTGCCTTCATGCTTTTTCTATCTCACAATGCAAGCCTTTAAAGTTGAATAAATAGTATGATGATCATGCAAACATCATTCAAAATTGTAAGAACATAAAATTAAAGCTTAATAACTAACCATCTGGTAATCAAAGTGTGATGGTCGTGTAGATGTCAATGACAATCATGTGGATGTCAAATGGAAAACATGCAAATGTCAAATTTAAGCCATGATAGATAGCCATTTAGATTCAAATAATCCAAAGATCAATGGTTAACATTCCATTGTACTTCAATAAGTAACAGAGTAAGATCAAGGATGGTGTTAATGGGTTTGAGAAGATTGATAATGAGCATGCAATTATACCAAGCAGATCGATGATGAGTAGTTAGTCAAAATGTAAATGATCGTAAGAGTAAATGTGAAGGTGACAAGTGTCACAACTATGGTAACTATAAAATAAATAAATGATAAGCATGAAATCATACCAAAAAAGATATACAGTGTGGATGAGGTCAAGGAGTCAAAGGACTCATAACAAGATCCTATGGAATAAATAAAGAGCTACTAGTTGGCACAATATGAGAAACTTAGATCGAGATCGATGGTCAAAATTGAAAGTCAAAGATAATTCAGTCAGGGTTGAACAAAAGCCAATATTATAAATAGATGCCATAAAGGCAGATATGGTATGTATAGATTAAATAAATTCAAAGGCATCTCAATTGAATGTGTTAGTAACGTGTGTGATTACCACGATGAGCTAGTTATAGATCTATGGTCCATGCCTAATCCATGCAGATAAGATCGATGGTACGAGATCAAAGGTTGATGTTTTAACAAATTAAAACCTAAGCATATTTTTAAGATCTAAGGGTCTGTATTTGATCCTGCTTTAATATTTCATGATATTTCAACACATGTCTAGATTGATCCAATTAGGTAACCTAGTCACTTTTTAACCCCACAAGTGCCTAGTTGGATTGGATGTGGCATGCTACATGTCAATATGTGTCAGAATTTGGCTTATGATTCAATATCAATAGTCCATGAATGACAAAGGATTTGAAGCATAGACGAAGTTCTATGGGGCATTCTAGAGCATATTTTCCAATAATGACCATGGATCATTTTCTATTTGTACCATAGCTCTAACATTCCAATGCAGCCATCATTGCAGAAGCAGGTTGTTCTATGGCATACATAAGGGGAAAGACAACTATCCAGGAGGTTTTAGCTATGTAGAAAGTGATCAAGGGCATCTCCAAGCAGTTGTATATGATGACAAAGTTTGTTTAGCCTCCACCATGAAGTGTAACTTTTAGATCATGAAAAAATGCATCTCTAGTCCAAAGGTTTACTGCAATTCTTCATCATGCCTTCTTGATGCAGTTAGAGCAATGATTTATTAGAAATGGATGAATATTTTCATATGAGGATAAAGTAATATTTTATAGCTAGGATCATTTAAATGGAATTGGGAGGGTTGTTATGTAATTTTGAAAATTACAACCTCAATCCTAAAGTTGAAAGAATAGTGCAAAATATATAAATAGGGGGTTTTTCCCTCTATTTAAGGGTTGGTCATTGAGTTAGTTATTGTTGTTTTTTGTTCATTTTCTCCAAGTTTAAGTTAAGAAAAAAAAATTAAGGATCAACTATTATGCGTACATCTTGTCTCTCTTGCTAAGGTGTTTATAGCTATATAGCCATTAGCAAGCTTTGAGAGCATATTTATGGCTCCCTTGTCAAAAGAGTAAACTCACCATGATTGTCCCCATGGAAACATTTTGAAAAATTGATGTATGTAAGGTTTATTTTCAAGTTAATGAAAATGTTTATGATTCTTTTCTATTTCATATTGATGAAGTGGAGTAATGTGTTTTAAAAGTTATGTTGATTGGATATTTGGGGTTGTGTTCATTATTGGTTATCATTCTGAGCATAGATATAGATTATAAACCCTTTCTAAATTATGTTAGGATATATTGTTGAATAACTTGTTGAGGCACCCTAGGTTTATGGAGTTGATAGGGAAAAGTGTTTGAAAGCTTAGTTTCAGTGTATGTTCTAGTCTTTTAAGGATCATTTGGCATTTGTTTTATCTTGTACTTGAGTTTTCCCTAAATATTTACTAAGGATAATGTCATGAATATTGTAAGAAACCCTATTGTTTGAGAATCTCCAGTAGACCACCATTATTTATATTATTTAACCTATCCTACCTTGTCTTACCCTACATATAATACACACTTGTTGCATATCATAAGTGTTGTTTACGCTGCAAATGCATAAGATCTTACTTTTATAACATGTATTTACATCTTATGTGTTAAAACATAGCATTACAATCTTTCATTCAACTTTGATAAATTGATAATTCTTTTAGATGAAGGTTTTAAGCACTTTTATATTTGTCTTTAGTAACTTATATGTGACTTAGAGTATTTGTGCATTTCTTATGACAACCCTCCCTCTGTGGAATGTGCAATTTTGGTTGTGTCTTGGTCCTATTGTGTCTCTGTGTGCTAAAAATTCCCATGGAGGCTGAATTATAGGATCTCTCCATGTGAACAAGATACACCATATGTCCTATTGCCTTGGTTTAGGTAGAGCCAAAATTAGTAGGGAGTTGACCATACCCTTTATAGTTACCTCTCAGTCATTTTCTCTATTCAATTCATTCTAGATGTCAAACCCTCCCCTAGATACAATAACATATCATTGGGTTTTTCATCTTTATTTTCCATTTTATTTCAAGTATGTAAGGCTGAGCATGAGAGGCATATGACTAGGAACCAACACATGTGGAAAGAAAAATCATCAATGAAAGTCAAAAATAAAGATTCTTACCCAAATATTTCTCTTGCATATAACCACAAATGTCAGCATGCACAAGATCTAGAAGATATTTTTCCCTCCAAGATTTGTTCATCAAAAATCTATCTCAATGTTGATTTTCAAGTGCACACCCTACACAAACTTCTTATTTGTTTGAATTGCTGGAAGTCCTCTCACCATATTCTTCTTGTGAAGTACATTTAGCCTTTGAAAATTCTTATGACCATAACATTGATGCCATAACCATGAATCATATATGGTTTCTTTGAAGTCATACATAGTATTAGAATGCAATGTTAGAGGTAATAATATGTTCTCTATCATAGGAACCTTTTCTACAACATGATAATTGGTTGGTTTATCAAATATTTTGTAGCAGTTGTCTTCTAACGCAATTGTATAATTTTTCCCTACAAGTTGCCAAATACTTAAAAGGTTATGTTGTAATTTGGGCACATACAAAGTATCATGAATGTAAATAGTTTCTATTTTCTTAGTTTTAATAGCAAGGTCACCTTTTCCCATCATATCAACCTTTTTATCATCACCTAATTTTACTTGAATTTTTACAAATGCATCTAATTTGACAAAGAGATCATATTTACCTATCATATGATTAGAGAAACCACTATCCAAGAACCACACATCTTTTTTATTTTCTTTCACCAAATTCCATGTGAAAAATGTAGAGTGCTTGGAATCTTCGAAAGACTCTTCAATGTAGTTGGTTCTTGACTTGTTTAAGTTAGATTTATTTTTTCTACACTCAAATTAATAATGTCTGTAATGATCATAATATTTACATTGGATGCTTCTCCTATCCATAAAATTTTTGCCTCTTCCTCTTCCTCTATTATTTCTTTTTCCTCTTATTCTACCATGTCCTCTATTATTAGAAGGCTCCCCTTGAGGTTTATTTGTTTTAGAAAAAGGAGTTGTTGATTTGTCTTCAACATTTACTATAGAATAGAAAGCTTGTACTAAAATCTTTGTAGAACATTGCATACGCTCCTCATGAGAATTTAAAGAACCAACCAACTCTACCACTTTGAAGGTGGTGATATTTTTGCTTTCTTCAATGGCTATTACCACTTGATCAAATTTAGGAAGAAGAGATCTGAATATCTTCTCTACAATTTTTTGTTCTATAATTGCTTCCCCTTGTGTTCTAAGTTGATTCACAACACCTTGAGTCCTATTAATAAATAATTGAGTAGACTCAAATTATTTCATCCTTAAATTTTCAAAATCTATTCTTAAGGTTTGAAGTCTCAGCAATCTAACTTTTTCAAAACCTTGATATACAATTTGGAAGGCCTCCCATACATATTTTGATTTTGCCATACCAGTAATATGGAGGAAAATTGAAATATCTAATGCAGATTGGATAGAAAATAGTGCTCGATTATCCTTCTTTATATCTTCTTTCAACTAAGTTTGTTTGTTTTCTATCAAATCATTTAAAACATTCTAATTTGCAAGTTTTGTGTACCCCACTTCCATTAATTCCTAGAGATATTGGGACAATAGTATGGTCGTCATCTTAATAATCCAATAATCATAATTGTCTCCTATAAACAATGGAAGATGGAATGGAAAGTTGTTTTCAATTCTGGAGATAATTGAGAAGTTCAAATTACTACCTACATAATTAAAATTCTGCAACCTAGCTTTGAAACCAATTGAAATGAAATAAAAGAAGCTCTAACATTATGATGAGATCTATTAAAAATAATAATACAAAAAAAAAATAACCAACTACCTAGAAATATAATATATAAACTCAGAAAAATATTTACTTAAAAATAAAGACTTTTATTCAATGATTTTTACATGTAATGAAGCGATACTCATCATCTTCATATATAGGAAAGGAGCTCTTAATTTAACAAATAGTTTAAAAAAAAAATAAAACTAAACTATCAGTTTCAAAAAAAGACTACCCATAGTTGAGTTTAATAACAATTTTTAAAAAAAAATAAAAATAAACTATTAGTTTATTGATCATGTGGATAGGGACTATAGTCTAAAACTAAGTAGACTATGCATTGATCATGTGGACTATGGACTGTAGTCTAAAAATAGATTAAAAGGGAAAAAATCATGCATTGATCATGCATGAAGCTTGAATAACTCGATCTTATTCACCATCTCTATAATTTCATCAATGAAGTTAAGAACTTTGGGCTTGAGGTACCTTCCAAATATACTAAAAAAAGTAAGGTTTTTTCTTGACATCCCCAGAGCAATGTAGTGCATACACAACTAAAGGAAAGAAACACTTTGAGAAAGATGCAATGTTTTGCATGTTTAAATTTTGGTAGATGCTTTTCAAATTGTTAAAGTTAAATTTTTTGAATAATGGTGGAAATGTAGTTGTATGGTGATCTAACATTCATCAGTTAATAAGGAAAAGTGGGTTCTTGGAACCTATGTGACATATTAAGAGTTGTATGATTTGGGTATATATGGAAGCATAAAAGAAATCAGATAGCAATACATACATTTAAATCACAACCGCATAGGCAAGGATAGTTAGAGGAAGATATATTGTGGTTTGCTTAGTTTGAAGTTTATTTCCCTATCCCAATAATAAATTTTCTCACCCATCAATTCACACTCCATATGATTATAACATAAGGGCATAATGATACAGAACCTCATCTTAGACTAAACACTGACAAGCAATCCTCTAAGCTACCTAGTCTAGCCTTTATACTCACTCAAGAGTTTTTTTCCCACTTCAATTTTCCTTTTATAAACCCTTGTCCTCTTTTTATGGTTAAGGAAGTGACTCTTACAATTTTATTTAGTCTCGTAAACACTCCAAATGGGTATCAAAATGATTATGAGGTGTTATTGGGCATATATAACAACCATGTGTTAAACCATTTGTTCTTTTAGAGCATTATTTTCTTAACAACTATTTAAAGGAGACCTACTTGAACTAGGGACTTATCCATGAAAAAGACAACACTCTCCTCAATTTTTAAAACTAATCCTCTCTCCCCTCCAAAATACTATTGAAGTGTGACTGAGTCCATATGGATTGATGTTGATTTTTATAAATGAACCAACACAACAAATATATTTTAGGATGATGTCATATTGCTTTATTTCCTATATTCTCTTCCATCAAACACCTTGGATAAGTGTTTGTGAGCATAGTGCTCATTTTTTCTCTTGATAGGTCATTAAATCACCCTTCTAATTTCTAATGAAAATATACAATATGCCCTCCATAATGTGATGTAGCACCATATTTTTCATCTGCATTTATGAACTACAAATTTTCCTCCTCTGCCAAACATTCCCAATATTATCTCATCCTAGCCCCTCCCTTAAACGTTGGGCTGACCTTTCTTACCATATTTCTTCTTTCTCTTTCTACACTTTCTTACTAGATTTTTACCACCTTTATTTGTCCACCTCCACCAACTTTCCTCTTCATCTTTTAGACATGCTCCTTCCTTCCCTTAATCCACTACATCTTTCTCCCTAGATTTCTTGTTTAGGAATTCACCACATACTTTTGTATCAATGTGATTATCCATCACCTCCTTTACTATCTCTAGGATAACCCTCATATCATCCCCTTTTGATTCTCCCAAAACAACGTCAATAAATCCACTACCATTATTATAACTCCCTCCTCTACCATATCCATCTTCAATATGAATCCACAAGGTTCATCCATCTACACCTTGAAGGCTAACCCTTCCAACCTATTTTTGTCTCCTTCAACTATTGAAACCCCATCTTCTTCCATATTAGCTTAGGTTAATAAAACCATTATCTTCTCATCCTCTTATTCCAAAAATATTACATGGGATACTACTACATATGTAACACCTTGATCTCCCCCCCTTTTCTCCTTGTGCAATCCCATCCAACACCTCTACTTCATTCCTCACCTATATGTCATATGAGTGATATTCACCATCTTCCCTCATCCAAACATACCTTAGACAAATACAAAACTTTTAAATTTATATCCATCATAGATTTATAAAACCCTATGGCTTCCCATTCATCATGCTTCACTTGTTCACTTCATTCTTCAAAATCTCTACCTCTCATGTTAATATTCAAATGCACATGATGAAACTCTTCTCCCACAAGATAAACTTCCTCCAACATCAATTTATCTTACCATATTTCCTCTTTCTCTTTATCCAATTTATTACTATATTTTTCCCACCTCCATTTTCCATCTCTACCAAATTTTATCTTCATTTTTTAGACATGATCCTTCTTTCCCATAATCCACTACCTATTTATCCCAAAGTTTCTTGCTAAATAATACACAACATACTCGGGAATCAATATGATTATCCATCACTTACTTTAATATCTCTAGGATAACCATAAAATCATCCCCTTCAATTGTTCACACTATAATATTAAACAAATACACCACTATTGCTTTAATCCCCTCCTCTTCCATCTCTATCGTGAAGATGAATTTATAAGGTTTATCCATATCAACACAAAAGGTTACCACTTCCAACCTTTTTTTTCTCCTTTATTTAATATTGAAACCTCATATTATTTCACACTAGTTATGCTAATAACACCATTATCTACTCAAACATTTCTTCCATAACTCTTTCGTGAGATACTCCCATATCTACAAAACCTTATATTTTTCCTCTTGCTCCTTGTGGAAATCCATCCACCACTTCTACCTCATTCATTGCCTTTATGTCACATGGGTGATATTATCCATCTCCCCTCATCCAAAATAAAACTATACCACTCCAAAAATTTTAAAATTTTCCCATTATATATTCATAAGTCCATATGGCTTCTTCATCAATATCATTCACTTGTTCACTCCATGCTTCACCCTCTCTACCTCTAAACTTTTTATGCAAATGCAAACAATGAAATTGTTCTTCCACAAGACACTCTTCCTCCAACAACCATTTATCTTACCATATTTCCTCTTTATCTTTCTCTAATTTTTTACTGGATTATTTCCACCTCTATTTGTCAACCCCTACCAACTTTATTCATCATCCCCTTCTCATAATCCACTACGTCTTTCTCCAAAAATGTTTTGGTGAAGAAATCAACACATACTTGTGAATAAATTTGATGATCCATCACTTATTTTACTATCTCTAGGATAAACCTCATATCATCCCTTTCCACTTCCCCCATTGGAAAATCAAACAACTCCACCACCACTACTATAACCCCCTCCTCTTACGATCTCGGTCTTCAATCTAAATTCACAAAGTCCATCCATCTCCACCTAGAAAGATAATCCTTCCAACCCATTTTCATCACCTTCATCTAATATTTAAGCTTCATATTCTTCCACACTATCTTATGATAATAATATCATCATTTTTTCATCATGTTCTTCCATAACTCTTATGTGGGATACTCCCACATATACAACACCTTATATTCCTCCTCTTGATCCTTTTGTAAATCTATCCACCACCTCTACGTCACTCCTCACCTATATGTGACAAGGGTGATACTATCCATCTCCCCTCATCCAAAGGCACCTTAAACCATTCAAAAATTTCTAAAATTTATCCATTATAAATTCATAAATCTCCATGGTTGCCCCCTCATAATTATTCACTTGTTTGCTCATTTTTTCACCCTTTCTACCTCTTAAGGAAATATTCAATTGCACAAAATGAAAATCTTCTCCCATAATATATTATTCCTCCAACATTCATCCTCATTTGATTCTAGATACGTGTCTTCTATATCTTACTTATCCCTCACACCCATTCTCTCCACAACGTACTCATATTATTTTAATGGAGTATCTTATTTTTCTTCACTCAATTCTCCTTCCCAATATACATCATGTGAATTTACATAATCCTCCTTCATATATACCATCATGATTTCCAAAAGGTATGCTTTTATTTCTCTTTATTCCACTAAATCATATTCAATTAGCTCTATGGTTATCTTGTTATGATGATCCTTCTTCCTCTTCTTCTCTTCAACACATGGTGTGATCCATGCTCTCCTCCTTTCTTTAGCCTCTTTTTATACATAAATATCTTTTCTCATGTTGTCTAGCATTAATTTCATGATATTCAACTCCTTCTTTATATCCTTAATATCTAATATGAGTGGTATGTAATCATCATTCTTCCTTATCTTCATTTCATATTTCACTTGGGATTATATTTCCCTCAATACAACTTTCAACTCAACCACTTGAATTTTTAACCTATTATCCATCTTTGTCACCTCTTTGTTCTTTACACATCTACACACCCTCTACCAACTATTTACCCAATGAAAGATTTACCATATTTCTTTACCATATAATACAAGATAGAGAATACTCACCCCTTATTGGTCTTCATTTACTCCTTCTACCCATTCTTTCCTAATGGAAGATGAACATTATTTATCTCATAAAATTTAAATTTCAGATATAACACATTCCACCCAACCTTTCACTAGCTGGAAGATATATTTTCATCTCACTCACCTCTGAAATCGCTTTTACCTAGCTTCAATACCATTTGAGGTAGTTAAAGATATGGTTTCTAGTTAAGGACAACCTCATCCTTATAGTTTGATACTTAATTAGACATTTATATACAATATTGAAACTAGAACCCATAATTCTATTTATCTTAAGGAAACTCAAATAATATATACATACATGCACTCGATCACTCAACCACTCTCCCTATGACTATAACACAAGGGTAGTATAATAAATTATCCCATCCTAGACTGAACATTGACATCTGATCCACTAATATTTCTAATATAGCCTTTACACTAACTTAGAATTTATTCTCCACTTGAATCTACCTTTTATGAACACTTATCCTCTTTTTATGATTTATGAAGTGACTATTAAAATTCCCTTTAATATCAAAAATGCTCCATAGGGGAATCCAAAATTTTCTAGGTGTTGGGCATATGTAACTTCCATGGGTGAAACCACTACTTCATGTAGAGTGGAAATTTCATAACCTTTGCAATGGTTACATAACTATTGTGTCAGTTTCATACCTAATAATTAATAAAAATGTGCACTCACTAGCATTTTTTCCATGAATCAAAAAACACTTTACTCCACACCTAAAATTATCTCCCTCTCTCCTTAAAAGGCTTGTTAAAGTGTGACTAAATCCACATGGGTTTGTTTTGACTTTCAAAAGTGAACCAACGCATAAGATATTTTTAGATGATGTACGATTTATTGATTAGATAGATTCTCCTACATCAAATATGATTCTATATTAGTTGTTTATTATTATTTATGAATTAATTATTTTAAATAAATAATGCTAATTTTGGGAAAATATTGAATTTATTTGTCCCTATTAATCACTTGATATTCTTCACATTTGTGTAGAGTGAGTTTTACATTTGACCTTATAAAATGACAAATGAATCATATAGAGATATGAATTTTTTTTCCAATGGATGGTAAAGATTTGACATTGGTAATATGATCATAAATTTATTGAATCTTTTGTTATATGTACTATAATCATTCTAACTTTGCATAGTGAAACATCATACATGGATTCTTTGTTTTAATAAATACTACATATATCCTTGAACAAGCTTTACATGTTCTTATTATTAATAAAATGGCACATTTAAAATCAAATATACTTCAAAGTTAATTTGCATTGATGGAGAGTGAAATGAAATTTCATGGCTTTCACTTCTTTATTGTAGATCTAGACTATCTACTGGGAATAATTGTGAAGGAGTTTTTATAAAGGTTTAGATCTAAATGTTGTTAAAATATAGGTTTAACTACTACTATATTGTGATGATGTTCCATTACATTATTTCCCCATAGTCTATGTTTTATTAATGCACTTGTGATTCAATTTGTTATGTTCATATATTGTTTTTCCATTAATTTTTAATTAATTTATTTTTTTGTAAGGATTCTTGAATGAGCTCCTTGTCACATTTTAATTAAATTCCCATTATGCTTCAAGGATATTTTAAAATATCAGTGTTCTAATTTAAATAAATAATTAATTTATTCAATCTATGTTTTGTAAATATACATCTAAACTTGTAAAGACATTTTTAATCTATTGTTAGGTTCTGCTTTGGAATTTATTTTGTATGAAAAAATGTGCATAAGTTAGTAACACTTAATTGGGCATGTGCACATAAAATTTCATGCTTATTATGAATTTTTGATGCACGTGTTAAATTTTCAATAGACGTACACATAGGAACCCCTTATGGAATCCCATGTTGGTTTTGAAATACAAAAATGTGGAAGATAAACCTCATTTTGGGTTTTGTTGCTTCAGGTATAAACTTGGTTTGTGAAGAGAGTTGAATAAATTTATTGGTAAAAATTTAATCAATAGTTATCTCTTCTCATAAAATATTTAGGTGAAAATTTGAGTAGAAACACTATTGATTAGTTCTATGCTTTTTGATGTGGATATGTGATTTTTATCACATTTTAAACAATGACTTCCTAGCTCAGTTTTAAATAAATGATAACATGAAAGTTACATTTACACAAATTAACTAAGTTAAATAAGGACCCATTGAGAGTGTTACTGATTATGTGGTTATAATCAAGATGATTTTTTTTTGAAATGGCTCAAAAATTAGTTGATAGTGCACTAAAAATTATATTTTTCTCAAAGTTTTGATTTAATTATTAAATAAATATTAGTTTTCAACAATTATCCATATTTTGATGAACTTATTCACATAGTTAGAAAATATGAGATAATTTTTTTAGGTGAGTGAAATGCAATGAAGGGTCAAAGGGGGGATTAAGTGGTAATGTAATTTTAAAAAGTTTGCCAAACCTCAACATTGATTAATAATATGATGGGATTCCATGAGTAGCTTCATTATAATGTAGGAAGAGAAGTAGTAGCATTTTAAATTTAGTTTATGAGACTACTTTTTGCAATTAAATCAAATTTCATAAGTGAATATTTATAAAAATAGTTTGTCACTCTTATTTTTTTAGGTTCATAGAGAGTAATAACATGTCCATCAACCCTTTTTAAAATCAAATGAATGATTTTTTCATAACTTCTTCTTGATATGTGGAGGATATGATGAAAAAAGTTATGATATATTTTTTTAAATTATTTTAATTAATTATTTGATTGAATTTTTAAGAAAAAATGAAATATTGATTATGTGATAAGGTAAACATGGTTTATTATTATTATTATTATTATTATTATTATTATTTGGTTTATATATTGTAGTCAAAGTTATGTAGAATGTTAAAAGTACTTGAATTTTTAAAAAATATATAATGAATCAAAAGATATTATAATTTTTTTTATGTGTGTATCTATTGACATCTAGGATAAAATTAAAGAAGTAAATATTAATTATTAATTTAAATTAAAATTTTAAATTAAATTATATAAATGTAGAGAAGTTTCTTGACAATATATTGGTATTCTAAATAAAATATCAATAACTAAACTAAATATGTGGGAGAATGTAAGGGATGTATTTAAAATTTATTTGTGCCATGTGTTATATTAAAACAGGTATATTTAATAGGGCAAGTGAACCAAATTGGGGGATAAAAAAGGGCATACTTGTGGACATGATTTTTCTAAAATTTCAGAAATGTGAACTTCTACAGATAATTTGAGATGGCTACACTAAAAATTTAAAGATGGTATAACAACATGAATTGTAGCATTTCAAGTCTAGTTTCCAAAAAACTATATTTTTTTTGAAAAATGGTCAATTGTAAGTATGTCAAATAACTAAAATTTGAAGAGGACCTCTTATTTTGTTAAAGAAAACATATTAGATAGATAGTCGTGTAGCCCACCATTTTTTTAGCATCGTTAAATATTGTTTGAAACCCTTTGGTGAATATTTAGGTAGGATATTATAGTGTGTTATGAAAATTTTTAATATTTTCTTGAAGAATTTTTTATTAATAATTTTAAAATTAAGTAGATCCTAAAAATTGAAAAAAAATGGATAGTCGATCGTGCGACCCAGCCTAACCACCTCAAAAAAAATGAAA
Organism: Torreya grandis; assembly: GCA_037957365.1. Lineage (NCBI taxonomy): Eukaryota > Viridiplantae > Streptophyta > Pinopsida > Cupressales > Taxaceae > Torreya > Torreya grandis. The sequence goes on along the minus strand of JARHVA010008939.1, from coordinate 85,549 downwards.
ATTGATTTTTTTTTTTTTTTTAATGTGCATAGAATTAGGCCTAGTTTTTTAACATATGATTTGTTTGTCAATTGGATCAATGAAAAATATTAGATAAACATGAATAGGCATGTATAGGTGCGACATGTAATGGCTGAAATAAGGTGTAGTTACAAATAAATATAGTTTGAACCCTTAAAATTGTCCAAAAATTATAAAAATCATATATTTAGAAAGAGGACAATGTGCTCGTGGTGATGGTAATAATTTTTTGAATTTTGATGTTGAAATCCATAGAATATTTAGTAATTAATGTTGATTTTTTTAGTTTTCTCAAAACTCTCAGTCTTGGCTATAGATGCACAGTCACAAGCCTTCGTCTAGAAAATCCAAGCCATTTTCAAGCTTAAAGGCTCAATTTTTAGCTCAAATTTTAATAACACATACATGTTATATACCAGAACCATATCCATGAGCATGTGGGAGTTGCATGTCAAGCCAAATTTGGACATAAGCTTATATTTACTACTCTAAATGTTAAATATAAAATGCTTTAAATTTATTTTAGTAAATATAATAAATTAGGGTCACTCAGCATCTGACAGAGTTGGTCTCATAGTTCATGCCTTATTTTGTGGAAAATAGTTTTTCAAAATCCAAGTAGGTCAGTACTTAGGCATTTTTTATTAAACCTAAGGATTTTAGGACATAAGTTTTGCAATTGAGATCCATTTTTAGTAAACATATAGTCATTTTTTAGGTTTTTGTGCCTTCTATATTGATTCCTGGCATTTTTAGAAGTTTTAAGTTTGTCAAAATTGAAGTTTTCAATCCACTCACTTTGAAATTGATGCAAAGTGGTGTTATTGGGGTAGCATAGGTCACATTGATGACCTACACACATCAAATAACCACTTTACATGTTAATTTCACTTGATCATCAACCCTCCCTCATCTTTGATCACTTCCTACTCATCCCTCATTACTCTTAATCACTCTCTCATCAATCCTCGTTATCTCTAATCACTCCTCCATTGACCCTCACTATCCCTCATCATCTCTAACCACTCCCTCCCCATACTTCATCATCTCTAATCATTATTTCCTCATCCCTCATCATACCTAATCACTTCCTCATCCCTATTCACTCCATTTTCATCCCTCCTCATCCCTAATCACTCCTTCATTGACCTTAATTGGTTCTCATCATCTCTAATGACTTATTTTTATCATCCCTAATCACTCCATTTATTATCATAATCCCTCATCATCCCTAATAACTCACTTTTCATCCTCATAATACCTAATAAATCACTCCCTCATTGACCCTCACCGTCCTTCACCATCTTTCATCACTCCATCATTGACCCTCACCATTCCTTACCATCCCTAATCATTCCCTCATCATCTAGAATAAGTATATAATCTAAAGATATCTTTGATTCCAATCACATGTTGTTTAATATATTATAATACAAATTAACTCTTTTCTAGGACTTATGTTTTCAATACCCATTTGTGATAGTAAATTTTCTTAATGAATGAATTAGATGATCTTCCCAATTTATAGTCAAGTAACATAAGTATTAATACAAAATAGAGTCTAAATTTTAGTTCATCGAATTATCTTTCTTATGTAGTTGACTAAATGAAACTTTATTCAGTTCCACCTTTGATAGTTTGGTTCAAAATATAAAAATTAAACACAAAACTCTTGTATAATTTTCTAATTCTAAGAAGATTTGAATCAAATGCAAAGTTATTTAGTGTTTCACATTCTTGTATGACTTGAATTTTGGTTAGGTTCACACATGCACTCCTTGTGTGTGTAATGTGTTCCAAATATTTTATCTCTTGCATGAAAAATGAACATTTATTCATGTTATCACAAAAATATGTTTCTACAAAATGTGAAACACTAGTTCAGCATGGTGTAGATGTTTATCCCATGTTTTATAAAGATTAAGATATCATCAAAGTAGATTAAAAAAATGACATAGGTAAAGGTCCGAAGGATGTCATTCAACATCTTGAAATGAATGAATTCATTATATGAATTAACCTAAAAACATAACCAACTAGTCAATCAATCATTGCTTTATTTTTAAGACTATATTCCAAATGTGTAGAGGTTTAACATGAATATAATGATACCCAAACTTAAGATCAATTTTTTAAAAGACTTCTACACCATGGATATGGCATAAAAATTCCTTAATATTTAAATGAGGATAATAATTCTTCACTTTAATCTTGTTAAGATTTTTTTAATTGATTCACAACTTTGGCACAAACATAATTGGGTTTCTATAAGGCAATGATTTGGGCATGATGTGTCTATTATCCATGATTTCATCAATATGCCACTTGATCTATTCATTCTCTAAAAAAGATATGTTGTATAAAGAGGTTTAAGTAGAGGTAGTTAAGGGATCAAGTCAATTGTATCATTTAGTGTATAGTATTCTGTAACTTATTTAGGTGACTAAAAGATATCCTTGTATTCATCTAGTTTATGCTTCAATTATTTTGTCTTTGTTTTTGTTGGATAAACCACACTATGATATGGTGACATAAATATGTCATTAAACATTTACATCTTAACATTAATAGTATACTTCTTATTATAACTAAAAATATTCTTGTGCTTCCTAGCACTAATGACTAAAAGTTTATGAACTAACTACAATATATGGTATTTCAGATAATGACAATCTATCACAAAATTTCAAGGATTTACTTCATAGACTACATGTCAATGCTAAATACATGGTTGACCACATGTAAAACATCACACATCTATAATGGTGAGATGTCACAAAGGATTGCATCTTTAAAAAGTTTGATTTTGTACACCAAATAACACTACTAAGTGATCCATTTATCAAGGCCTATACTAGACCATACACTAGTGTATGGTTATGAATGATGTATAAATTTCAAGTTCAATTTTTGAAAAAATGATTTAGGAGAAATTAAATTCTTTTGACTTTCATTATAAATGATGAAGTGTATTATCTTACAATTGACCTACATTTGTTAATGAAACAATATTTTTAAGTCATATCATGTCTTGTTGGGGGATGTAGAGATATTTTTAGTACTGGCCATATCATTAGGTTCGTAATATATTATCTAAATAAATTTTTATTGTGCTAAATAACTTGTACCCACTTCTTGATATGTGTAAGTAGATAACTCATAATGTGACACTCTTCATTGGATTGAATATTGAAGTTATGAGTTAAGCACCACTTTCTAATCTTCGACTACTTATTCTAATCATTGGAAAATTATTTTCCACTATGGTATGATAACTCAATCAATATACATACAAATATAAGACCTTAAATATAATTATTTAAATCATAAAATGTCCTCATATGGAAAGTAATTTATTGGTTTTAGGAAATTGCATAACTTGGTGATCCTCATGTATTTACTACCCATTTTTGGTGCTATGGTGGTTTTACTTGATTCTATTTTTTTAGTAGATTTTCAATTATGAATTACATCATTTATAATATGCCCATATTTTTTTCATAGGTGTTAAATATTTATTTTTCAAATTTGCTTCCACATCATTTTGCCCATATTTTTTTCATAGGTGTTAAATATTTATGTTTCAAATTTGCTTCCACATCATTTTGATCACTATGTCTTATATTTTAGGCTATCACTCAACTCTCCACTTATAGCTCCTAAAATTATTAAACCCCAACAAAATACCACCATCAAGGTATTGGATGGAGTGATTAAGGATGAGTAGGATGAGAAGGAATTGATTATATAGGGATGATGAGGGAGTCAATAATGATGATGAGGGATGGTGAGGGTTAATGAGGAAGTGATTAGGGAGGATGAGGGAGGGATTAGGGATGATGAGTGATGGTGAAGATTAATGAGTGAGTGAATATGGGAGATAAGGTATGAGTAATGAGTGATTATAGATGATAAGGTATGATGAAACAATGATTAGGAATGATGAGGTGATACAGGAGCATCACTACCCAATATAAATAGTGATCTAGTTTACATGTTTTGAGTCTTTAAAAGGTGGTCAAGGTCATAATAAATCTGTAGGATTCTTTATAAGTCTCTACTTTTATGTCAATTTTGAATTAGAGTTGTATTAGACTTTCCTACCAAATCTTTTATTTGAATTTTTGAACTTTTGTAGAGAATTTAATCTTGTTTCAAGAATTTCAATGTTGAATTTGGTGTGGTTAGACTTTAGCGAGTATTTTAGGATGTTAAAACACATATACCTAAACTCATATTTGATAAATATGTTAGTAGTTGAGTTAATTAGGGACACTCTCAACATACAAAAGAGGTTAGAATTCAATTGATGGTTATTTGGTAATAAGAGTCTTGTCCATATCTTATTTTGTATTCATATTTAGATTTAAGAGAGTTGGATGGGGTAGGATTTGAAGGATGAATGTAAATAACCCTAAAAAAGTGAATAAAGACAAGTTTTGATTATTTTTAGAAAATAAAGTAAACAAACCCTATATCTTCTTGAACATATGCAGAGATAGTTGACAATGTGTATGATCATGAAAAATGATTAGTAAAAATTTATTTTTGATCTTCGTGTGACTGGTAAGTTGAAAATACCTTTATTTGATGGTGATTATATATTTTTTCATTTGATTTTCAAATCTTTTGAATGTTCAAATTAAAAATTATATACCATGTGCTTTTATAAACTATGCCTTGAAATCTGAATGCAGGTTAGATTCTTGTGGAAGAGTAGATTCTATTTAGTGGCCTTTTGGAATGTATGATTAATTAGTAACTTTACATAATAATTAATTAAAATTATTTAAACATTGTATGTTTTTATTCTGCTAAGGACATTTTGTGTTAAACAACACAGCCCTATCTTCTATGAGCAAAAGTTTTGATTATGAGCAAACTTTCCCATCTAAGAGTGCCTAAAATAGGTTTTCACTCGAGGAGTTTTATTTTTCTTTAATTTTTCCTTGATCAACGATCACCTCAAAGATGTTTTCACCCAAAGATATTGATTTTATATCTTTGTCATGACCAAGAAAGTTTTCATATTGTCCAAAGTAGGAAGAAAGATCCAATGAAAAATCAAAGCTTTGTTTATGATTATCAATGGGAAATTCATCTCTTTAGCCCATGTATTCTATAATTGATTCTTTATTATAGAACTCGTAAAGGTGTATGACTAAATTTTTTTGGTCCCAGTCAATGTGTTTAGGATGGAAAAGGAATAGGGAATAATGAAGTGTGAAGGTCATAATGACATTTTGATCAAATAAATTAGAGCCAACAAGCTCATCGAAAAGACTATAATGGGATGATACATCATAGTCAAGAGTCTTATCACTAGTTGATTTAGAATAATCACTATCGAAAGTCATGATGTCACCCCTAGGCAATAGAAACCACATATGGTATTTCTATTGTTCTTGCTTTTGTTTCCAAATCAAGTTAGGTCTATTTGGGATTTTGGAAGGTTTGGGTTTACCAAATGTTTTAGCAGACTTCAGAAACTTAGAAATATGGAAGGTGTCATTGAGAAAGTATGTGAAAATGCCAACATCTTCTATAACAACCTATTTTTCAAGAGTTATGTGAAATGGTTCAGCCAAAGTGGATGCAAGGTCACTAGGGTTGATATAATTAGATGGAGGTGGATGTGAAACTATTTCCTTTTTATTCTTTGCAACAAATTTAGAACCAAGATAATATTTGTAATTATTATAGTCAATATCCAAATTTTTACACTATTGATAAGGCTATTTATCGATAGGAATAGTAACCTCAATACCATCATGGGGAAACTTAAGGCATTGATGCAAGGTAGATGGAACAACCTATACTTCATGTATCAATGATTAGGGATGATGAATTAGTGATTAGGGATAATGACGGATGGTCAAAGCCATTGAAGGAGTGATTAGGGATGATGAGGGAGTGATTAAAGATGATGAGGGATGGTGAGGGTTGATAAAGGAGTGAAAAGGGATTAGGAGGGATAAGAAGTGATTTATTAGGGATGATGAGGCATAGTGAGGGTCAATGAGGGAGTAATTGGGGATCATGAGGGAATGATTATAAATGACTAGCGATAGTGAGGATCAATAAGGGAGTGATTAGGGATAATAAATAATGATGAGAGAGTGATTAGGGGTTATGAGACATGAGTAGAAAGTTATCAAGGATGAGGGAAGGATGATTATCAAGTGAAATTAATACAAATTTGTTATTTTATTGGTGTAGGTCATCAATGTACCATATTCTAACCCAATGACACCACTTTTCATCATTTCAAAGTAAGTGGTTTGTAAACTTTAATTTTGACAAACCTAAGACTCTTAGAAATGCCAAGAATCAATCTAGAAGGCACAAAAACCTAAAAAATGACAATATGTTTACCAAAAATGGATATCAATTGTAAAATTTATGTCCTAAAATCCATTGATTTAATACTTAGACCCTGAAAACGCCTAAGTACTAACTTGATAGGATTTTGAAAAACTATTTTCCACATCATAAGGTGTGTAAATATATACCAAATTTATCAAATATTGAGTGACCCTAATTTCTTATATTTACTAAAATAAATTTAAAGTATAAAAAATTATTATACTTAACATTTAGAGAAGTAAATATAAGCTTATGGCCAAAGTTGGCTTCACATGCAACTCCCACATTTTCATGGAGATGGTTTTGGTCTTATATCAAAGAAATGCGTACATGTTAAATAACATGTACATGTTGTACAATACACTATATAGTATTTATGTGTTGTAGAATGCATACACATTATTTGAATTTACAATAATGCATATATATTATTATTTTCATAATAAAAATTATTGTTTTCTCAAAAAAATTAAATGAAAAAGAGACTAAGTCTAAAACTGAAACCATGAAAATACTTATCCATTTTTATTTGAAAAGGAATAGAAATGGGATCATATAGAGTGAAATTTAATGGATAAAACAATCCCATTTTCTCGCTCAAAATTAAAGCTAGTTTAGTCCATTTTCAGATAAAGTGATTAATTCAGATAATAAAACAACACAAATACTTCACCAACTAAATTGTAATAAATAAAATAATGAATTTTTTTTCCAAGGAATGAATGTAAAGACACTATGATAGTCAAAAGACTTGCCTAAGTATAAGTCAAATTTTTCTCAAAATAAAACTTTTACATATTTCAAAACATGATTCAAGACAACTAAGACTCTTCATACTTAGGAAAACATAGATTATTACATTAAGAAATACTTAGATGAAAATTTAAAACTAAGTGCATATAGCTAACATTTATCTTTTTGACTTGGTTAAAATAATGAAGCTAGCCTAAAATTTAAACTTTACATTTAAGGATCATTTTAGTTGGACAAAAACTTGAAATAGATATAGGGCATAAACTCCGTTAAATAAAAAGACAAGATTATAAAGAAAAAAAGAGGATCCATGATTTCATGATAAAATTAGGGAGTGTTTTGCAACCAAAAACAAATATTTTAAGTTTATTTTATGCTTTGAAGATAAATTGAATGGCATGTACTAATTGGCAGGTTGATTTTTCCAAATGAACCCATATGGATTATTATAAATGCCAAAACTAAGAAGATTTAATGTTGGTAAACTTAGGGGTCAACATGGAAGGATGGTTGTACAAAAATAAATAGATCATATAGGAATTAAATATAACACTACTAATTTGGGCCTCAAGTGTGCATATCTTATCTTTTGTCCCTAGGTCCTTATTAAAGTGGCTCAAATCAATGGTTTGTAGAAGTGAAAATCATATTTCCATAATAATGGTGATTTGTTATATAGTATACTAGTCCATTTAGAATATGTGCATCCTTGCAAAGTGCCTTCCATATATGAACTCTATGAGTTATACAATTTACATTCTATATATTACCATTTATTGACATATTTGTTATTTTTAAAGGGTATTAATATTATATGTCTAGTTAGTTCATACTAGTCAATAGTCATAATGCATAACTTTATTTATACATTTTATATATAATAAGTCATACCACCTGAAACAAAATTGAGGAAGTGAAAAAAGAAATGAAAGCATATGATACCAAAAAATAAAATTTATAGTTTTCAAAACATGACTAAAAGTGTGAAAACATAATAATGTGTGACCACTTTTTGGCAATTTGAGGCCAAAAACCATCTAGCCTCCCTGAATAAAATTTATGTTATTTCACATAAACTAATAAAACATGTTTTATTCTTATTCATACAACAACACATGACATTTGATTTTTTCCTAAATTTTTAGTTTTAATTCATTAGTTTCTAAGAATTAGTTTTTTCATTATTTTTAAAAAGATATTGGTCCAGGGGAAATAAAAAAATTCATGTTAGGATCATGAAGGTGGTCACAACATAAATAAGATATTAAATAAAAAGAATTGTGAGTTTTTTGATATATTAGATTAATCAATGTCTAGTTCAACACATGACCATGTGAAGGTTTTGATATGCATTGTTAGTGTAGGCATTTTCCCACCTATTGGTTTACCTACATGTCTTTTCAGCTTACATAGGTTAGGTAATTAAGTCATTAGGGGTCATTTACCATTAATTGGGTTCTAATTGTGAATTAGGGTTTTACCTTTTTGGTGGCCTAATTTCACCCTATATGTACTTTTTCCTTCTTCTAAGTTGGTTAATGCAAACTTTTATTTTTTTGAATTTTCTTGTTTTTAGAGCTCTCATTCTACTTCTACAAGAATTTGACATTACTGCATGCTCGCTATTCAAAGATCTTGTCAAACTCTATCATGGTACTAGAGCTTTCCTGATAGCCTCATGCATTTGTCTCCTTTGGGATGATCCTCCTGCATTTGTCATAGCTATTTTTTCCTTTCATGACCACTTTTTTAACCTTAGAGACATGATTCTTATCTACCTTAAAACTCTTATCAAATAACCTCAGATCAAAAATCTAGTTGCATATTACTTCTAGGTTTTTTGAGATCTCAAATGCATCTCTCTTGGATTTTTGAGAAAGTTCATAGATTTTCCAAAAATTAAGTTTTCTTATTACTAGTTAGACGTCTGTATAGATGAGTAGAAGAGCCTACAAAATCCACAAATCTAGAAAATTAAGCAATCAGACTTCACAACCCCAATAACTTGGAACTAATTAGTAGTTAGTAATCAAACTTTCAACACCTAAAAACTTGCTTGGAGATCCAGGTTTTTGAAGGAGTCTTACTTCTTTGAGTTTCTAAGTTTCTATTATAATGAAAAATTAGATTGAAGGTTTTACCATTTTTGGATTTTTTGATAAAAAAACACAAGTATAAAAAAAATCCATTTTTGGAAAGGGCTCAGGAATGTGTAGAAGTAAGAACTTGTAAGAGCCATAACTTCCACTCCTTAGATCCTTTTTGGGTGTTGTTTTTTTTTTTAAGTTCATAGTTTTTTAAGATCTACCCATTGGTGGTATTATTTTTGGCATTTTATAACATCCATTTTGTTTATCATGTAATCCCTTAAATATCACTTCATCCCTATTATACTCTCTCTTGGATGCATTATCGATTGAATCTGACATATCTCTAGTTCCTTGTTCTTATGCACCTACTGCTCAAGATCCATTTTTAGTTGAATCCAAAATCTATATGAGTGTGATTGTATTTGAAACATCCATGGGGGTCACTATTAATAGTTCTAATGGGGTACTATTTTGTGTTGTGTATTCTTTCTTTTTCTACATTCTTCTTTACTTACTACAATAATATTTAATTTTGTAATATGGATTCACTCTCTATTAGTCCTCTTACACCATTTAATTATCATGAATGGAAAACTAGAATGGAAATCATCTTGCAATCCAAGGGTTACCATCAAATTATAATGGGCACTGAGACATAGCTTACTAATATTAGAGTGAAAGTAAAATGGTTTAACCATTGTGACAAAGTCAATGGACTAATGTGTCTTTCCATCTCCCTAGATGTACTCTTTCACATTGAATCTACCAAAACACCTACTAAAGTGTGGGCCCAACTCACTAAACTCTTGGGGGTGTAGGGTGTGATGAGAGGACATGAGTTAGAAAATGAGATCATTAAATTGAGCCCAAATGACGTTGACACTCTTCAATACTTCTTCACCAAGTTCAAACTTTTGAGATTATATTTGAAAGCATGTGGAATTGAAAATAAAGATGAACAACTTATTTTGTCAATACTCTCTAAACTAGGTCCTAAATATCTTATATTTGTGTCCACTTTCCATGCCACTAAGAGTACTATTGACACCACATGGAAGATGCCTTCTTTAGTTACCTTTGTTTCCACCCTAATTTGGGAGAAAGATAAGTTGATACAAATGGGCATAGTGAAGTCATCTAAATCACATGCACCACTTGTTAAGAAAATAAGGCTTATAACAGTAGAAAGAGAAAGCAGAGCAATAAAAATTATGAGAAGGGTGAAAATATTTCCACTTACAAATTAAAAAATGTGACCTCTTCTTCCAGTCATATCTTAAAAAAGATTGAACCAAATGTGGGCATTACTCAGGTAACCATGATGAGATTAAATGCTTAAAGAAATAAAGTGACCATCTTACTAGCCTTCTTATTTAGAATAACATAGGTGTTCTATATTATGTAAAAACCATCTTCATCAACCCATAAATCCACTAAGGCAAATGACTCTGGGAAATAAAAGGAAAAAGAGAATAACAAGGGGAAATAAAAGGGCAAATCCTTAGTTGTAGATGTGCCTCCAACTCCTCCTGCATGGGTCATCGACTCTAGTGCTTCACATCACATGGCCTCTTCATAGATTGAGTTCAATTCCTTGGAACCATGTGACATGTCCTCTATACAATTGGGTGACAACACTTATAAAAAGGTTCTTTAGAAAGGGTCTATTGAAGTGAGTGGTAAAACATTCAATATTATTCTAAGTGTGCTCTCACTCTCAACTAATCTCTTATCAGTCTACGAGACCACTCACCTTGGTTTGGGCATGCAATTTGAATTCACTCTAGATTCAGTGTACATCAAGGAGTGGCATAGTGATACTATTCTGGCTATGGGAATGGTTGATCATCAGACTCAGCTATATAGCTTCTCACACTTTGCTTTTGACTCTCCTTCAAATTTATTAGATTCCTCTTCAAACTCACCTGTACCTATTAACACTTTTAAGCCTGAGTATTTTTTTGATATTGACAACTCTTCTTCTACATATGACTACAAAATGAACTAGACACACCTTTACCATCTCTTTGTCACCTTCTAGATATTCAAGAGTTACTTCCTGATCCACTTACCTCTAGTCTACTATCAAAATTATATGGAAATGGTCTACTGATCTAGGATACATTAGTCATTAGGAAATCTATTCCATAGTTATAGAGGATTCTTTAGACCTTCTTCACCTCTGCTTCTAGTGCACCATTATCTTGGCATAGAGTAGTTAGCCCATCTACCTCATAGTTTGAGAGTCATTCCTTTCATAGGAATTACACCTTGGTTGAAGATCCATAAGGCACATGGTAGACAAACTTACTATTTTAGGGTGAACCACTTTTCACTACATCTACTTTTGATTCATAGTCACTTCCGAGCATTCTTCTAGGGGACACCAGGTGGCTACAGTCAATTGTAGACCTTAGTGGGGATTTTTAGCTCTCTTCTCTTCTTTTCTCTCTTTTGGGGAGGAGTTTTATTCCTATTAGTTTTCTCCTTTACCTCAATTTATGGGATTTGTATTATGCTTGGGTACTTCATTGAGCCTCATTGTCAGGACCGTACCCACCTAAGTTATACATCAAGGGGGTATTAGTTTAGGGTTTTCCCACCTAGTAGTTTTACTGACACATATTTTTAGCTTACTTAGGTTAGTTGATTAAGTCATTGGGGGTCATTTCCTTTAAGTTGGTTCTAATTATGAATTAGGGTTTTATCTTTTTGGTGACCTAATTTCACCCTATATGTACTTTCTTATTTTTCTAAGTTGGTTAATGAAAACATTTCCTTTATGGAATTTTCTTATTTTTAGAGTTCTCATTCAGCCTCTACAAGAATTTGACATTACTTCATGCTCGCTATTTATAAATCTTGGTGAACTCTATCATGCATCTGAGACATGTTATGATAGAAAATAATGGAATTTTCTCAAATAATCCTATATGGAATAAAAATTATGATGATTAAAAAAATTAAAATTAAAGATATGGGAGCCTAACCCAAACTAGAAAGGACTAAAATTAAGTCTAAAGAAGATTCAAACTAGGGTAACCATAGTTTTGAGCACAACCTTAATTTACCCTAGAACTAGGGATGTGTAAGAAGAATGTGGTTTTGGTCCTCTAATGAATAAAATTATAAGTATAATAATAATGAGAATAGTGGTATATGCAAACTTATTGAGAGAATAGGGGTTTCTAGGAAGTATAAATTTACTCATTTAACTTAATTTTTTATGTTATAACCTGTTAAATCTTGAAATTAGGAAATGATATTTATATAAAATCACACATTCCACAACTTCCAAGCCTAAATATAGAATTAAAATATTTTTTCCACGTCCACCATGGAGAGACCACTAGGTAAATGGTTATGAGGTTTGAAATAAGAATTATAAAAGGGTTATGTGCATGTAGACACTAAAATTTAATAAATAAATGCTTAAAAAATCTTATCCTTGACAAACATACATTTTTTGGTCTATTCTCCATCTAATTAACATTAAAATATTATTAAATCCTTCACTTATATTTAAAATACTAAGAATATAATTTAGACATCTCTATTTCATCCTTATGTATCTCTATTCATCCTATAAACTTTTTTTCAATCCTATTCCATAATCCTATATCCTTGTAGAACATATCCACACTAGTCAAACAAGTGTGCAGTACACACTTGTCCAATAATGTAGCCATGTTTCCAATGATCTAATGATAACTATTATATGTTTACATGCTTTATTATGTCTTTCCCACACATTTTAAAAGGTAAATTAATGGAAATATTGTAAATGTTTCTATATAAAATGACATCAAGGCACTAAAT